>ML795107.1:164579-196156 GCA_009831015.1 Picea engelmannii
GGAACTATGATCTGTGGAACTATGACTCATGGAACTATGACCTCTTGAACTACTCCCTTTTGAACTATGACCCATGTAACTATGACTAGTGGAATGACCTCTGGAACTATGACATATGGAACTGCGACCCTATAAACTATGAACTATGGAATTGTGACCATGGGAACTATGAAATGTGGAACTATGAGCTCTGGAACTATGCTCTTTGGAACTTTGACCTCTAGAACTATGACCCGTGGAACTATGACCTCTAGAACTATGACCCCAGGAACTATGACCCATGGAACTGACCTCTGGAAATATGCCCTTTAGAACTTTGAACTCTCGAACTATGACCTGTGGAATGACTTCAGAGAATATGACCTTGGTAAATTATTATGTTTGCATTTCTTCGATTCATTTGCAACATCGTAATCTAAAAACACACCATCCATTTTACACGTTCGACGATCCACAATTTTGATTACGAATAGTTACACCCATTTTAAAAATATGTCGCAATATTCACAGTGTTAGGGTGACTCTATCTCTCCCAAAATCTTGTGATTACAACCAAAATAATTGATTCTAATGGCTAGAACATCTAAAACACTTTACAATGGAAATAAATGTATGTTTATAGCTTTACAAAGCTAGTAAAGAAATATTCTAGAAGTCCTAAATTAGACCTACTAGCTGCCAACCATATTCTTTTACACAAACATTGTTGTCACAAGTGCATTCTGGATATACATGCTACCTTTCTTAGCTACACACTACATACTACATACCATACACATCCATTATGTTGTGCAACCCATTCCAAAACTATGGCACTCATGTGCCTTGACAAAAAACTTAAAAAAAGGGCATTGACACATTCCAATTGAAAAATATTTGTACACTACAAATTCAAAACCATTCTTCAAACTCATGCCATCTACCATGATTTTTCTTTCCGTTTCTAATACTAAGCTTTTGGCATTTACATGCAACCTCTGAATTGTTCTGATCTATAAATAGCTTTTCTTTCATGTTAAATGACATTGAATCATTAGTGTCTCTATCTATTGTCCCAAACAATTTGGGAAATTAATGTTTACTAGCGTTCTCATATTACCAATTTTTAATCCATCTTTGATAGCTTCATGTTATAAATTGGTGTGCAAAATTGGTAGAGAGTGAAGTGAGGTGCACCTAGAGAAGCCAGGTGCACTTAGAGAAGCCAGGTGCACTTTATATCCAAGTTGAATGTGCCATGATGGTGGGTAACCCTAATATGGAAGCATGAACAACCTTCCTGTGCACTGTAATCTATAAATCTAGGTGCCTCAATAAATAAAATCAGGACATCCAATCTAGATATTGGTCCTACAATTAAAATTTGATGGCTTAAGTAAAATTGATACCAATTCATGAGACCCCTTTGAAGTTCTCAAATGTAGAAAGCATCTCAATTCTTGACAAGGTTACCTTTCAAAGGAAAACCATTGATTGTAGAGTCAAATTACAAGAGATTAAATTATGTAGGGAGTATTTATAGATCTGATACCATAGAGTCGATTCAAACCTATTAGATAGACTAAACCATTGCAAAGAAAATAAGATTTGTTGTGATAGAAATAACTTATAAAACTAAAAAGATGAAAACATCGATGTAATTTGACATAAAGAATAAAAACATTTAATTATTAGAAACAAATCAAGTATATTCACTCATAGATTATGAATGATTCCCTTAATAAAAGGTGTAGATGTCTTCTAACTACCCTAAATATCACAATAAGCACAATATATTAAAACTCATAGATTACTTTCATCAATAAATAATAATTTTAAAAAATAGAGATTAACTCAAGCCAAAGCATGTGAATATATTGAAGTTAAGTTCATTTACATATCTTCTCAACAACAAGTAGTTGTAAATTTCTCCATTCTCCATTAGTGAATCGACCATGCCATGAAAGACACAACCACTATCATAACAAGAAAAAATCCACACATTGGGGATTTATATTGATGTCCATGAATGACTTTTGTTGGAGTAGATGTTGATACCAAGTCATTTTTGACACCCCCACCTATAGTTAACAATGCTCCAGATACTAGATCACTGGACATCCTCTTAATATCCGCATGGTAATTTATTGTAAAAGAGTAGAATTGAGTAGCAACAATTCTTGCTTCTCTATGAAAAAGTTTTAGATTGTCTTTTCGAACTTGATAAATCCCTTTCATTTGGTTGCGTATCAGTTCCAAGTTGGTGAACACCACAATATCATTGGCACCATATTTTTTCATTGTTTTAAGCCCTTCAACAAGGGCAATATAGTATGCTTCATTATTGGTAGTCCTTTCATAAACTTCTCTCTCACTTTGGAGGACATGATTTAGTGCTTTATTGTGAAGGACATATGTAATAATTGCTTGACCAGGGTTTGGGTAACAAGACACTTCAATGGACAATGTCCAATTTTGCACCATTCTTTATGATTCGAAGAAACTGAAGAAAAATCAAACAACAAAAAAATTGATCAGAAAATAGGCATTTAGAAATAAATTCAAAACATTGAATAAGCTACAATACTCAAAATAAATGAAAATATAGTACAACAACAAAACAAGTGGCTATTTCTTTAAAAAGTAGTAGAGGCATTCATCTCAACAAGCTCACCTACACACCTTGGCTACAACACATTTCACCCTGTACCATTGAAATCCTTAGAATATTCTAGGAAAAGAGGAACGATCAATCTAGAGAACAATAGGGGAATGATGATTCAAAGATGCATAAAGCTTAGTGAATGACTTAAATTGTTACCGGTTTTCAAGAGGCAACGAACTTTATTAGGGTTTTCCAACTACGATGTAATCACAATTTTGTAGTCCAAACTCTAGAATGCTATTTGTTGTGGCCACTTATATACAAGTCCTTGTTTCATGCAATGAAATTTAATATTTTATATTTCAAAATCTTTGGCTCAGGGTCATGATTTTGAAAATGTTTTTGTTTATTATTTATCAAAATAAATTCACCTACCATGGAGAAGCTCAGACTAAACAAAGTTGTCTCTATAGTGTAGTTACAAAGGTTGATATTAAAAGCACCATAGCTTACACATCTAGGAGCAAGCTCATTCTTCTATGAGTTTCTACCAGAGCAAGGAGTAGATATTCATGCAACCTTCAACAATTGCAAGAAACTTCAATGTTTGTCAGGATTTCGTGAAGTCGTACCAGAGTATCTACTTGCAATATACCCATTTTTCTCTAATTTAACATCTCTAAACTTTAGCTATGTTGTTATTGGAAGCAGAGAGTTGGAAGGAATAATCTGTCACTGTCATAAATTGCAACAACTCTGGGTTGGTTACTTTTTTTTCTTTCTTGATTTTGTGGTAGTTTTATGCAAGATAAGATAATAACAGATAATTCAATTTATGTCCAAAAAATGACCACAAAAGTAGATCAATGGGACTAAAAGGTACATCCAAGGATGGAATTATATGGTCGAAAATTCCAATTGTCTATCATAAAAGATAAAGAAACTTGTGAATAAGGTTAGTTCTATACTCCAACCATTCAATTTTATTGGTAGAGTGAATTTAAAATTCCAGCCCTGGGTACATCCATGAGCTTAAAATACAATGTGGGAGTGCAAATGCAACTCCTAGAACAATGCCAAAATAAGAAAATCTAAGTTCATAACTAACAGCTAAAACAACTAGTTAATAGAGCTAATAAAGAAAGAGAGTTTATAGAGATGTATCCATTAGTATGTTGTGAATATGATATTGGTTTTAAGCAACAACCATGGCTTGTGGGCTCTAAAGGGATACTCAACTGAAACCTTAAATACATAGAATTTGAATGGAAAGGATCACTTATGTAGGTGATGGTATTCAAGTATAATAAATTGACTTCTCAAAACTTTTAAACATGTTTCAGATTTTACCATTAGAGAGAGTTCTTCATTAACTAGGAATTTAATATAAAATTGATGGCCTTATGATCTATACAAAAATCAAGGCTAGCCTCTATAATTTATGTATCTTCCATGCCTCTATAATTTATACATCTTCCATGCTTCACTTCAGTATTGACAAAAAATGTTCTACTTAGTCCATATTTCTTGGACAGATCTATCTTTCTACAATCATGATGCATTTGCTTAGACGATATCTAGGAGATTGATTTGGTATCTATTTTTTTTTGTTCTTTTTTGACATTTTTCGTATATCCTTTCCACTATTCCCAAATAGACAACTCTAAGAATTCATAAAATTTCCTCATTTTGTAAAAACAAAAAATTGAGCAACAATTTGTCTCAAGCAACTCAACTCCATCATAATAGAAATTAACTTCTACAAGCTACAAAAAAATAAGCTGCAGTTTTACTTGTCCAACAATTCAATATTCTCATTAACAAACTCCAAGAAGAGAATGCCCAATTCTTATTCTCATTAACAAACTTAAGGAAGATAATGATTCATTCTTGAGCAATGACTTGTACTTACAAATCAATTTATTCACGTAAATTCACAATGCCAAATGAATGCTCAATATGGGCATTCATTTAACCATTCCTTTCAAATTACTCATCTCTAAATGAAAAACCAAAGGATGGCCCAATTTGTCCACATAAATTCATTCACTCGGCGAAATACATTGTGCAACAATTGATTTATTCCACTGTGATAACAAAACACTGTCCATTACAAGATTTAACATACAAATCAATTCTTCAACACAAATGGATAGTGCATACAAGTTCCAATCATACAATTTGATTTCTCAAACACAAAGGTTGTCCATACAAGTTCCAATATACAATTTGATTTCCCAAACACAACAATGTCCATACAAGTCATACTGTACAATTCAATTATACATATCTGCGGAGAAAATGCACTAGATTTGCATCTACAAATTGTTTTTCTCCATCAAAAATACAATACAAAAGAGTTGGGCATCAATTTGTCCATCAAAATCGTTTTCTTCTTCATATACGATTAGCTCACGCCTTTATATATTGTTAAGCCATTGCCTATAATCATAGACTTTGTTTTTCTCCGTCTAGCATGGATGATGGCATAATCACTGCTAAATCCTGGCAATGTAGAGTTATATCAATGTTGAACTTGATAAAATGGGTACAAACATGGAGTGTGGACAGATTCCCACATGGTTTTTACCTATTTTTGTGACCATCCAGAGGTTGCAGGACTTATTCAGGACTGTTATCCGGAGGTAAGTGACATGCCTATTCACTTGGGCTTTTGAGATTCCATTGCTATGGATTGGTAAGAATGGCGCTTTTTCTTTAGTTCAGAAACGTGGTCTGCCCTTAAAGTTCCTCACTATCATGCCAATGGATGAGCTGGAGAACCTCAAGCAACAGAAACAATCAGCACATATTATACCTTTGGATTCCAATGTTTATGTCCATCAAAATACACCCATTGTGCATTTGAATATAGATGGGCTTGTTTTCAAATTAGAAAGGAGTAATTTTGGACCCGAAAATGTTTATGATTTGGAAAGTGGTATTCAGGTTACTGAACCAGAGGTTACTTTCGACATAAATTTGTTTGGGAGTGTTGTGTATAATAGCTTAAGCCTAATTCAGAGTGTTAATGGTTCATAGGGAAAATACCATTGGGTACTGAAATTGAAAAAAAAGCCTTGCAGGTCATTCTCTACAATTCCATTTATTCATGTTAGTGTTGTTGTTGCTTCTATGAGAAATTACAAAATCCAATGGCTTCGTTTGTTGTGTATATGCATGTAAAAGCTTTGGCGGTTTCATGCAGGGCCGATACTACGATTGCCTGTGAGTCAATCCTTGTATGTGATTTCATGGGACTCATCTTGAGCACTAATTGAACACAAGTATCACTGATATAGAGCATTGAGAATTTAAAGAGTCTCGTCATGATAATGAAGCATTTTCTAAATGTTTAGAGGTTAAAAAGTTAACGTTTTCTAAATTCTCATACTAACCCTAACAAAAAAAACAAGAAAACTCATGAAGCATATAAATTTGTTCATTATTCCTCGGTTATATATTTTTTTTCACATGTTACATCAAAATCACATCGAGTTCCGAGGAAAGAACAGTGAAAGAGATTACCTCGACAGATCGTTAGGCTTCGAATTGTGCCGTGGGAGAGTTCTGTTTCCTGGATTAGGCTGTAGGGGAGGACTGTCTCGAAGACGCGAGAGTGGGGATGTTTGAACCAACACCCACCACCCTTTATTGAATGGGTGATGGGACGTAGAGCTCTAAGGAACAAAATGGGGTGATGGGTGAGAGGGGAACAACGACGAGAGAGAGGTTCAAACGATGACGGCGTAATTTCGAAACGATAACAACAACAGACTACGGGATGACCTCTCGGCGTGGAGAGGTCCCATCTCCATGGGTCGGGATGCCATTTCGTAGAACGATTAGTCTAGGTCATAAAAAAAATATTACAAAAGTATTAATATTAGAAAAAAAGAAAGAGATGGTGATAAATTGGATAAATTGTATTTTCCATGAATAAAATTTTGTATACATAGATCTATATTAAATTTGGATCTATCAAACACTGTGAGGGATCTAATTTCTTAAGGTGTAATTTTTTATTATTATTTCATTTCATGTCAAGTTTTACACAGTGGTGTAATTGTTTTTTTTAATTGAGCGCACTTTATTGTTTTTTTTTTTTGGTAAATAAAAAAAAAATTATTGCCTCAAAATTCTGTTGTAATCATACATAACATAACCATGTCTGGAGGTCTGCCACCTATTCCGCTAGACAAGTGGAAACCAGAATAGGTGGCGACCTGTTGTTCTGTCTGGATCATGGCAAAAAAATGCCACCTATTCCGCCAAACAAATGGAAATTGAAGCAGGTGGCTGTGAATTTTAATGTCTAAACTGTCTAAGCAAGAGGAGAGAATTCTGAACAGGAAATTGTAAGCTTCTACATTATTTTTGAAAAAACAGTGCATAAAGCTAAAAGGAAAAGGACTAAGCATTGAATGAACCAGTTTAACCTGTGTCGGCATGAGTTCCAACATGAGGAGTGAAAACGTACGGTTGTACACAGGTCGGGCATCGTTGGTGGCTTTGCGAAATCGAGAGCACATCATACAGAATGTTGAGACGGCTGCTTAGTAGGGTATGCCTATGTAGTTGATCCTGCATATCCCTGCGCATCTCAAAGATGAGTTCCAAATGTTTTGGCGCGAGGAGATAAGTGGAGTGCAAGTCTCGGTTAAGAGTTGAGGAGGGAGGTAGAATCTCCATTAGGCAGTCGACCGACAATATTTCTTTCTGAATTATGCAAGTCGCCCAGTCCGAGGTACAAGCTGCAGCGGGGACAGAATGGATGGTGCTAGGTGGGTCATGGGGGTCTGGAACAATATACAGAAGGGAGGTTGACAGAAAGATAATTGGCTCTGCTGGAATCTCTTCTTCTACAATGGCCATTGGAGGCTTGTCATGCCCCTCATCCTGGCATATTAGAGAGGTCGAAGATGCCTGGGCGAGTCTACGAATTCTTCACTGTCTGGTAGCATAGTTGTACCAAGAGGGCCCTCTCTTGGGCTTACCATGCTCCCATGGCATGGTGGTGGAGATGAACCAGACTCTGAGCAGCCTGAGAATTCATAGAGTGGGGAGAATGATAGGAGCAAAGCCAAAACACAAGATCTGAACCAAATGGAAAGAGCCATAACATACTCGAAGAAAGTGGAGGGGCACCAAAGGAGATGAAATGACCTTGTGCATTCCTCTCGTACCCATCTCCATCCGCCAGCCTTGGTGCACTGAAGGAGCCATTAAACTTGCACGAGAGAGCTGTTGTGTTTGCTCTAATGAGATTTGAATGTTTCCCTCCCTACGAGAAATGGATGTGAGGGCAGCGAGATGTGCAATTAAGTTAGGGGATTGCATGTTGGCTACGTGGCACCCCATCCAGGGGAGAGTGCACTTTATTGTTATTATTGTTATTTTTTTTTAATTGATTGAGCCAACTTATTTATTTTTAATTAATGTAGTGTTATCTAACATAACATAATGCCTCAACATCTCCTCCATATTGTGATATAGAGCACCTAACTACTCTGGGTGCAATAATCTAAAATTGTTTTAAGTTCTTTTTCTAGGTGGTGATTTATCGTGTAATTGTTTGTTTGTTTTTTATAGAAAACTGAAACATCAAAAAATGAAGGATAATAAATAACAGAATATAGTTAGTGGATAATAATAATAATAAAATATAATATTAAAATAAAGAGGGAGACATAATCAAAGTGAATCTTCGCGTCGTTTTATATCCAACAAACTTGTAAAAGGAACACTACTCTATGTAAAACATATGCTTCAAATATTGGAATACATATTAATTTTTTATCTCATTCTTTATCAAATGATATGAGAGTTGTTCTCTCTAGCTTCCGCAACCAACACAAGGGATTCGTTCCGTTATTTAGGTTTATATAGGCATTACAAGGTTCTTCTCCCTTGCCTCATTTGGCAATCACCAAGGAGATGCTTCCTCGCCTCATTTGGAAATCACCAAGGATTCACTCCCTCCATCTACATAATTTTTTTTCTTGCATTCCTAACTTCCATATCCAAGGCAAGCAAAGGACTCAACCTCCTCTCTATCTGGCATTTGTAGCCAAGATAGTAGGGACAAGCTCCCTTACAATCTTTGCAGTGGTGGCACTCCCTTTCATAGCACTATGGACACTCTAACCATTGAGCTTATTCACCAAAGGCTCTTTGACATATATTGAAAGCTGATGGATGCAACCATCCAACTACTTGAACATCTCTATTTTGAAGCTCTATGACCATTGTGGCTCCTTGGCCTAGAATAGATGCAGGATATAGGACATTATCACTTCTTGACTATTGGATTCTAGTTCAATCGTTTCCCTATATTTATGATCTTTACATCACTATATCACACCTCATACACTCCACCATACACGATATAGCACTAGTGAACCCCTTCCTACAATGCGAGGCAAGCAAACTTACACTTATTACTGCTTCTCGACCACTATCATCACTTGTTTGGACACAACCTCTGTATTCCCATTGAATATGAAAAATATGTGTCCCCTCATCATTGTTCCTAGCACAATTTTTACACTGTTTTAGGCTCAACAAAAGAAGGGTCTTCAAAGCTAACTAGTGTAAAGCCGAACTTCAGAGGAAATACTACTAATGCTACTCAAGTGAAAGGACTAAAATGAGTTTCTAGTAAGCTAACCAACGGGGGAGTGGGGAAATCCAATATTTAAAAAAAACAACCTCTTCTAAAAATCTTCAACAAAGAAAGTGGTAGAAAAATTGTACGAGATCCATAGAAAGAGGACTTTTCAATTTATGAGTTTTAAAAGTTTGAAGTTACTATTCCCATTTGATAGTTTGATGTTGTTGTAGCAAGTATTCTCATAAGAAAATCGATATGTACACTATTCTATCATTCATCCCCTCCACCTACATCCCCAACACCAGCTTCTCCATTGTGATCATCCTCTCTAGCACCTCATGATGCTTTGGTTCATTCTAAAGGATTGTCGGTTGTGGAGTAAAAACAAGGGGATCAACAAGTGCTAGATGGCATGGATATTAGTGGGTAATCTTTCTAGGTGAAATACATAAAGGTTGTTGGTCATTCCTTAAATGAAAATACATGGAAAATTCATAGTTCGAAAGGTTGTACTACACAGGATTTCGACAATGCTAAATTGGCTAGAAATCATAATGTATTGGCTCCATTATTGTTTGCATAGCTTGTGGTGCCAAGATTTTCTTAGTTCTTGGACATTCCAATATGACTATTTAGATCCATGGGACATACCTGAAAATGTAAAATATGTTGGTCCCATAGATCATATTGTTGATAAACATGACTTATCAATAAAGAGGCTCAAGGAGTTCCATTTTCAGCTTCAAGAACTCCATACAAAAAAAAAAAAACTACTTGAACATGTGACGTCTTCTATCTCAATTATCATTGACAAAGTCAATGGGACATGAGAGCTTGCTTATGAAAATACTAACTAAGAGGAGATCGAGGTTCAGAGAGTGCAGGAGTTGAAGGCTAGTACAATGAAGGAGCTCGAGTTAGAGAAGAAATATGAGCTTAAGGAGATCTTTATACAAGATAATGTTGAAATGGATGGAAGATCTATAGAAGAACGTCTAATGGATCACATAAATTTTGGAATGGATCTATTATCAAGCATGGATGAATAAGTTGACAATGCAAAAGAAGAGACACTCAGTAGAACATAAATAATGGAAAATGTGGAGACTATTTCCCAGTTCTGATGTTGTCTTCCTTCTTTTTCCCATGGGCCTCTAATGGTCTTCAACAAAGCTTTGAGTTGTTGAGACCATTGTTGTTTTGGGAAGTTTGCTCAAAATCTTCCTTTTCATATGTTTCTATGGCATTCCTACCTTGAGATATGGGACGAAAAAAATAAATTTAGAAGGTGTTTTTGGGGGTGCTTTCAGATTAACAATCGATGTAGCATGTCTATTAAAATGGGAGGACAATTAAGACACCGTCCACTTAAAATATGAGGAAATGGTATATAAATAGAGACACCAATAAGTGTAGGATAATAAATAGTCTAGCATAGTTAGTGTATAATAATAAAATATAACATTAAAATTAAGAGGGAGATGTAGTTAAAGTGAATTGTCACCTCGTTTTGTATTCAACAAAGTTTATAAAAAGAAGACTACTCTATGTAAAATATATGTTTGAATATTAGAAAACAAGTTATGTTTTGTTAATTTTCTATCTTCTAATATTGTTTTTAATGGTGAGTGTATGAGTAATATCCATAAACCATTACAAATAGTTGTTTGTTCTTGTTTAATAAGATGACTAAGGTTGAGAAATATATCTGCAGATATTAATTTTATACTTTGAAACCATATTTTTTAAAAACATTATAAAAAAAGAACATGTTTTTATTACCTAGAACATCCACCACTATGTGTTTTTCGATGGAATGCACATCTCGAGAAACTCTCCAGGTACTTCCCCTTGTTTTGAGGATGGTACCGGAGGTAAATCAACCAGTTGCAGTTTTGACAACCTGACTCAGTGGGGACATCGAGTGAGACCCAATATTCTACAAAAACAATCAATCCGAAGACTTGACCCTGTAATCTCCTAGTTATAATTCACAACACTCAAACACTAAAACTAACCCACCAAACTATTCACCACTATATTACTCACACTTTTAATATAATATAGATAAAATAAATCAAACAAACTAAACGAGTGGACGATATCTTGAGCTCTTAAACCTTTTGAATTATTTCTCAAAACGTAGTGGAAAATATCTTGAATGCTCAAGCCCTCTCAACTATTTCTCGAAGCCTTTTTTGAACAACATGTTCTTTATTTCATTATTAGTGAAGATTTCCTATGTTCCAAACATACCAAGATACTAGATACATAGTCGTACCATCTAACATCACACACCTCAAATTCAAATTCCATGCACTTTCTTAACATTAAAAAATAAAATATTTAAGTTAAACCAAAAAAAAAGGACAAAAGGTACAACCTAACAAAGAAAGGCAAAAGAGAGTTCTAAAACCTTAAACCTTTGCAAATATTTTGAAGGACGTATGGTTAAAGGTAATGTCTTATCATAGACACAAATAGATATTCGGTTTATTTTTTATTTTTTTAATTCATGAGTGGTTTCTGGGAAGAAGAATTCATTGAACTCAAATTCTGTTCTATAAAATTTCCACGTGATATTTACTCTCAATACTTAAGAGTCATTGGACTTGTAGTTGCCTACCTTGACTTTTATTTAAAAAACAATTAAACTTGTAATTAAAAAATAATTAAAAAGTGTAACATATTTATTTAAAAAATAATTAAACTTGTAATTAAAAAATAATTAAACTTGTAATTAAAAAATAATTAAAAAGTGTAACATATTATAAATTTAAATGGTTAATTTGGTTTAGTTTGGTTGCTTAAAAATGGAGTGTTATAAATTTAAATGGTTAATTTGGTTTAGTTTGATTGCTTAAAAATGGAGTGTTATTTTTTTTTTCAAAATCAATATATTTGGTTTAGTTTGGGTGCTTTTAATGAATATATTGTTTTATCAATTTTGAGTTTTGAAAAATTATGTTGGCTTTAAATAAATAATGTCTTCTTTCCATATTAGGTGCCATGTAGTTAGGATAACCATGATATGGTGGATGGCGTGGGTGGTGGGGAAGATTTTTATGTCCTGTCTAGCATGTGGCCCCCACATGCAAGTCATTATTTCTAGCATAGGGTAGATCTGTTGGAAGAGGGAAAGGATAATGGATGGTACATGCGGGACGATCTCCGACCTTTTCAAGCTTGAATTTTGATTTATGACTGTAAGTGCCTTTTGGATGTTTGCACGCATTGCTCCTCTTATCATGAAGATGGTTAGAATAATTAGCATGGCCTGCGAGCCATCTTATTCCAACCTTTGTCTCTAGGTTTTGCTTTGGTTCCGATCGGATTTGAATTATGTCTCTATGCTTGCTTCAGTCCTCGCCTAGGAGTGGTGTATTTCTCTTTTAGCAGTTTTCATGCCTCCTCGTGTTGTTTGTGGTCGTTCCTATCCTACTTGCAAGATATAGATAGCCCTTGTGGCAGAGGAGACAACTGAGTTCTATGAAAATGCAGTCTCTCCAGAGGCTAAAGACACCATGCAGCCTCTGGAAGAAGATGTCAAGATCATTAGGGCCTACTAGGAAGATGGGGAGGTGGAAAAACAGGTTGGAGAAATAATTCTTGATCTTGGTTGCTCCAGGAATAGGGATACCAAGTTTTACGTAACATTAGAGCTATATTGGCAAACCAAAACTATGGTAGCCCAGAACATGTTGCCAAAAGACCAAGATTACAGGAAATTTAAACAAAGATTGGAAGTTCTGGAAGATTAGAAAAATTGCTCCTCACCATGGTCCCTTGGTTAGTCAAAAGGAATGGCGACTCTCTCCATATGGCTTGTGCTAGTGGCTCGTCTGTTGGGTCTCAACGACCTCCTCAATATGCGACTAATCTATCGAGGACTTCTATGTTAGCTCCTTAGGTGCCTCATCTCCATGATTGAGTACATATATGTTTATGAATGTCAAATTTTGACTGATTTTGCTTTTGTTCAACTACATGTGCTTCTATTTCTAGTCTCTCTAGGGTTCTTGTCTTTCAGTTACTTAGAATTCCTAATACTTTTTTTAATACTAACCTACTGCAGTCTTTTTTTGAAAACCAACCTAGTTTAGCTTCCAAACTAAATCAATAAACATATAATTTTTTTGAACTTGTTAAATGAATGAAGTAATGCCCTAAGCATCCTAAAGAGTCTAATCCTTTGTGTATCTTATTAACACTTAAATAAAAATACTTTGAAAAAAATAATTTCTTCAAAATGAAAAATAATACTATCCCACAATTTATCTAATAAAATAATATTATGTCATAATTGATCCAACACCACCCCATCCAACTATAAAATTATCGCCTAACCTCCCCTCACTCCTAACATCATAGCACCTACCACCAACTAAAGTCCTCTTGATATGAAATCTCAACCCATGTCAAAAATCATGGGAGCTCATTCTCCTAATAGCACATGGACGTAGGTAAAATCCACTTATGTAAAATTTCACATATCAGTCATATCCATATATTTTAATAAAATTAACATTATTATATCAGAAGCACTTTTACAAATCAATATGATAAAAGATATTGCCATATAATTAATATTTATAATATATATTGACTTTAAAAAATAATATTTATAATAAATAATAATATAATTTGAGATATATTAAATTTATACAAGTAAAACATATTGTCATATAAATAATATTTATAATATATATTGATTTTTAAAATTAATATTTATAATAAATAATAATATAATTTAAAATATTAAATTTATATAATAATAAATATAATGAAAAATCGTTATATATATAAAAAATTTAAAAATTAACTTAATTTTGAAGTTTTTTGGATTTATGTTATGTGAATTTTTAATTTTATGATTAAATTTAAAATATAAATGATAATTTTATACATTGACATGTATGCGATCTTGTAGAAGGATGTTGATTATATTATGTGATCGTGTAAAAGGATGTTGATTATATTATCATATTGTTAGATTTAAAAAAAAAATGATTTTTAATATAAATTTTAAAAATTATCTTAAATTTAAAGTTTTTTGGATTTATGTTCTGTGAATTTTTACTTTATGATTAAATTTAAAATATAAACGATAAGAGTATATATTTCACTTTTATTTAACCAAATATACAAGGTAATTCGAGAATACAAACATTGAATAAATGTGCATTAGGAGATGTTTTTTTTCAGCCTTTAGGGTATTATTCCTAGCCTATAACATATTTAAAGGGTAATAAAATAACTATTTCTTTATATTGAAATCCATCTCTTTACATGGCACGAAAGCGAGATAGAATGAATTGTTTGATGAGTGGTGAATTATAATTGGTGATCTTATGTCTTCATTGAAAAAGAACTTGTGACCTATTGAAAAAGGAAAGTTGAAAGATTGTGACCTATTGAGAAGGAAAGTTATTGAGAAGGAAAGATTGTGACTTCTTGAGAAGGAAAGTTAAAAGATTTCATATGACCACTTGAGAATGAAAGTTAAGATAATTTAAATTGCAAAATAGTGAAAATGACGTTGGTTGATCTATTTTTTGAAAATGAGGTTACTCATATTTTTGTAACTTTACTTTTTAAAAGGAAAAGCAGGATAAGTTTTATATTTATGTAACTTTTTAAAAGGAGGTTACTCATATTTTTGTAACTTTTTAAAAGGAAAAGCAATATAAGTTTTATATTTATGTAACCTTTTAAAAGGAGAAGCAAGATAAGTTTTTATACAAAAGTTAAAAGGAGGACCATTTCCTCATGCAAACGGAAATTGTAATTAAGTAAAATTAATAAAAACAATATATTAATTTTTGGTGGTGATTGTGTCTTAGATTTATCCGGAAATTGGAATAAGGGGGTTTAAGGCTATTTGTGCTTATGCATGGTGGATATTTCTTGGAGGCTTATGATGTTGTGTGTCTAGTTTTCACACATCGTATTCACACTTGAAACTTACTATTTAAACATTTACATCAACCATACACACATGGAATACAAAGGCATAAGAACTTGATTGTTTGACATAACATCTTCAAGCAATCAAGTTGTCAATCACATCAACATTCAACGACAAATCTACACCAACATTAATTTCAATACTCAACATTTGGTACTTGTAATAGTTCTTTTTTTGTAAGTGTCAAATAAAAAATAAGTTGAATTGCATTGTATTTGTCGAGTGCATTCTCGGTTGAACTCAACACCCTTAAATTTTTGAGTCTAAATTGAAATTGTTGGGTCTTATTATCAAATGGTGGGAAAGAAGCCCTATTTTTTGTCAAGTTGATCACACTTTTATACCAAGACCTACCTACACAAAGAGGCCTCATTCAATCTCTCAAATGTCTCAAAGTCAAGAATGATTAGAGTCACTGAACACTCTAATACCCACTGTTGTAGACACCATAATTGTAATCAACAAAAGAACTCTTCAATCAATTCTTACTTATTTGCAAGTTTCACAAGCCAAAGTTGAACTTCTTTAGACTAAGTCATAACTTCAACATGATGAAATACAACTCAAAAATCAACAACTTCTACGACATTCTAAACTAGTCTTTATTCAAAACAATCCCTTATTCAAATTTGATGTCCATCAATTTCAAATTCCAGTTTTCAATCAGTGGTCAACACAATATCAACATAGTAATGAAACTACAGATGAAGATTCAGATGAAGATGAAGTTATACATGAACCTAAATTCCAAGAGTTCATTGATGAAACCCTTTCAATGGTGTAGCAACATGCAATAAATCAATTACACAAATATAAAATAATCTTTCCATGCCTATCATTAGACCTTGGGAATAAATCCACAACAAAAAACAAAGAACATGACTCGAATATGATAAAGACGTTACCTTTCATATTCCTAACTATTCTAGACCATTCCACTTCCAAAGTGCATGATTCCTTCAAAGAGATTCCACTTTGCTTGTTGCAATTCAACATCAAAATGCTAAGTGTTGACATTTCCATTGAGTTGGTCACATGGAGAATCAATGTTTTGATCTTCATTCTTTTCTTTATTGTGGGAAGACAAATCATTTTTAGATAAATGTCGGAAGAAGAAGAAGGATAAAAACACAGTTAATTATTGCTGGATCATTTTTTGGTGATGAAATCAACAAGTCAAGAAGTTGCATAAGTATTACCATCAAGTTCAGAAATAGGTAAAGACATATTTGCATAAAGAAGCTAAAAACCCAGATAAACTTCAAACAATTGTTACAGATGATGATTTGGGGCATGATTGGAGCCCATTCATAAAATTGAAAATTGGTTACATTGATAAAATGGTACTCACTTGCACCTCAAGGGGGGAAGTACATTGATGGAATCAAAATGGATAATGGTAAAAAAAACCATTAGATACATGGTATCAAGTGAAAATGGTTAATGGTCAACCAAAACCACCATATTAATCAAGTCAAAATGGTTAGTGGTCAACCAAAAAACCACTAGATACAATTGAAGAACACGAGGATTGAAAAGATCAAGCTTTTATCCCTTAAATAATATTCTCACCTTACATATGATAGGGGGGAATATCAATGATGATAGTCAATCTTCAAGTTTCAAAGTCCTATTAATCACAAAAATCAATCAACATTTGGGAATTCTAGCTTGGAAATTGGTCTCCTCAACTATTCATTTGGATGTTGATCGGCACCTAATTATATCTAAATTCAGAGAGAACTTCGGTGATCCTATTCATTCACTGATAATGTAATGGTGGTCCTATTTGTTTCATCAAATAACTGAAGACATCAGTTTCTTCTAGCCAAATTACTTGGCAAATGATCAAATAATCAGGGAATGTTTAGACATTGTAGTTGTTCACTTCCATAAATTATACTCTCTTTCAAAGTTCATTTTAGATAAATCATTCAACATCCATATTAGTGTTTTTTCAATCATATCTTTGTCGAAGCCGAGTTCAAAAGTTTCAAATTGAAGATTGAAGTGATACCAATTTATTCATTAGCTATTATCGTCTTATTGGTACAACTATTCAGACTTGTGATTGAGGGGGGGAGGGGATGTTAGATTGTGACTCCCTAGACAATCACAAAGTCTGAAACCACCTTCTTATGAGTTGTTATCTTTATCTACTAATAAGGTGTTGTCATTATCCACTTATGTGTACCTTCTTGTTTTCATGGGCTATTACAGAGTTTTCATGTGTAGTTTGTTGGAGATTTGACTTGAAATATTGCTATGCTTTGGGAATGTATTACAACAATTTACAAAATGTCGGTAAGTATTGTTCGAAAATATACAATGGTAGGGAAGTGTAGATATGAGGAATGACAAAATCCCCACTCAAGCATTTTTGAATCTCACTAGGCTAGGTGAGATAGATGGGATTATCACCCTCGGCTTATAGCTTGTCAAAAATATCAATCAAACCTCATGAAATAGATTCTTAGATATGATGCTATTATATAAATATTCAAACATGTACTTACAAATGAATTTATAAAATATCTAAAATAAGTAAATGCAAGATAACATAAATATGAAAATCAACGTACAACAAGTCTCATAAATGAGAAGAAATCAACATATAACTTTATTAATATCAATTTGAGTTACAACTGAGTTTATATTTTCAAACCCCTGCAAGGGTTTGGATCCAAATTAGACTTAGAAGTATGAGATGTTATTTGACTCATACATAGACAACTAGTGTCTCAAAATAAGAAGACTAGAACTGGAAATTGAACTGGATCAATCCAAGGTACACGCGCATCACGGTCTTGACTATGAAAAACTAGCATTAATCATCATGTCTTTCAATTTAGAACTTCCAATTAAGACTAAACAAACTTTCAAGAAGAATGAATGACTTTTGGAGCATGTCAATAATAAATGCTTCCTAGTCCTTTCTTCGCCACCTTTAGAATAACCCTGCGATCAACAAGATAAATTAGTTCTAAGATAACTCAGAATGGAATGAATGAACATATATTCTCACTTGAGGCAAGATAAAACCTTATCATAAGTATTTCTCTCTATTTTCTCATGTCCTTCATTTGTATTGCTCTCCTTTTATGTCTTCAAAAAGTAGTTTGAGACATCAACTAACTTTTTGTTTAAAAAGTTAAATAACTTTAGTTAGGAGAGGACAACTTTTGATTATAATAAAGGTAAATAAGTAATAAATAATATGTGGGGTCCCTTTATTTCCAACATTTTCTTTATAACTCCAAAATATAATTAAATATCATGTATATATCAACATCATAAAATATACCAAAAAGTAATCAATATAAACATGCCATATCAACAAACACTTGTACCTCCCCAAAAAATCCAAATGGCATGATATTAATAGTTTTCAAAAATAATGTCACGTGTCTATTGTCCAAAATATGCATAACATATAAAAAAGGGGATGTCTTCATACAAATTTAAATAAATCAGAAATAACATTATTTTCTTACTTCCTTCTAAGAGAACAACCCCGTGCTTAAGTAAGTCTTTATCAATATACTTATTTTCTTCCAATTTCTCAATCTCAGGGTGCATATAATTGAAAGTAATTTTTCTCTCCCTACTTTCTACTTGGGCTTAAGGTTGTTTTGACTATATGGGTGAGGATTCATATGACTCAGAGCTTGGTGAATTAGCAAGTTTTTTTTCCTTTGTCCAGTTGGGGTTCAATGGGAAGTACTTTGTAGTTTCTAGGGACTTGAACTGAATGGGAAATAGAAGCAGAAGATGAAACATGATGCATTGAATGCAAAGGAGGAGGTGGTGGCAATGGGTTATCAAGCCAAGGAGCTATTCCAAAAGGATGATTTGCAAGAATATTTTCCTAGACATCGTTTGTTGGCTGCATAGGAGGTTCAGGGAAATCAACAATACTCATATGTGGTTGTAGAGGAGGATTAGGAGGATCTTGAGGAGGTGGTGAGGCAAGATGTCCAACAAGGTTCAGGTAGCCGGTTTGTAGTAGCTAATTGAACTCTTCAGAGTCTACATCAAAATGTATTGAGAATCTCATCTTCTTGTTTCTTCCCTGCTGCCCAAACACATTGGGCCCTCTTCCTCTTCTACCCCTATTACCTCTGTTTCCATTGCGGTTACTTTCCTGACTGAAAAAAGCTCATTTATATGCATCATCATTCCAATTAGTAATACAAGACATAATATATCAAACATCTAATACAATTTTGCTTGAAATGACATAGCTATAGCTTTGAAAAAGACAAAGCACTTCAATCATGCAAGGGAACAATGAGTGGTAATGAAGGAAAATAGGGAAGATAAACCATATTTGATAGGAAACCCTTTCATTATTTGTTGTTCAAAAATATGATATATACTTTTTTTTCAAAATTATTCATATGAATAGTCTATTATCTCTTTGAACAAGGGAAATGAGTGAAAAATGAAAGAATAAATGACAGGGGAACAATGAAAAAGAAATTGTAATTAGCGAAAAATGTTATAAAATGACATGAATGCATGAAGAATTCATGTTCATCATCTATAAATAATCAAATGTATCATTCTCCATTGTAAATCTAACAATCTGTGTAAATTTCCTTTCAAAACATTCATAAGACATTTTCAAAACATTCATGTATTCCCAGATTATTTCTTTTAATCCACACTATACTTCCAAATTGTATAATACTAACATCCAAATCAAATAACAAATTGTACATACATCATCCTTTTGACTAGAAACAATACCAATGTCATATATAGGTTAATACCAATGTCATATATAGGTTTTCTTTCATAAATCATTTTTCTAATAGATCCTTTTTAAAGGTTTATCTTGATGAATTACATAAACATGGGGAATAATGACATGGAAAAATGAAATGTGATTTGGGAGAAGCAGGGAATAGTTCTTGAAAAATGATAAATAATGTGGGGAAAATTCCCATTTTATGTAAAAGATAATCCTTTCATTTATATATTAAACCTTTTATCCTTATTGCCAAACATGTATTTGATCTTCTGACTTTATAATTTTAAACTATTTGAATGGCCATCTAGCAATAAACTCGACCAATATTTCTTTAATGCAAACCCAACTTTCAAATTTGTGGCTATTTAGGACTGTTGCAAAGTATGGTATCAAATTCAACTTTATATTATAGTCACATGGTGTAACCTCAATCTTTAACAAAGTAAGAATCAAGCTAAAAGTATTTGTTTTCCACGAACTAAATGACCCCAACTCTGACGAGTTACCCAAGAGCTTGACCATACCAAAGCCCTAAAATGAATGAGGAAACAAACTCAAATAACCAAAAAAACGTAAAAAAAAAACCTCGTAGATACTAGCAAGGTTAGAACTCGAGCAACATAGGGTATTCAGGTAGATAAGGAGAATAATAAGTTAGTGTTGTAGCCACTTGGAGAATTAAAGGGCACACAACCTTATATTTTTTAACCAAGAACAATGGCTGGGCGGAGCACAAGATGTGCATGAATCTGTAACAAACCAAAAAAATAAAAATTGAGCCATACTCTATCATAACTATGAGCTCGAATCCAAGCTTGAGGCATGGCGTGGATGTAAAAACATTACCCCCATCAGAACTATATTCCCAAATAACCATTTAATACATATGACCAACATTCAAACCCATGTAATAGAGCAATCTATTATTACGATATTCTCATTCTTCTTTGAAACAAACACTTATAAGTCCAGGTTCAAACCCATGTAGCAAACTTAGAAAATATGAAATGGGTTCGAGTAATATAAATGCTAGTCACAAAAAGATTTCAATGGTGAACAAAATGTATCCAAATTCGAACTGAAGCCAAAATTTATCCATTATGCAGACATGGGTTCAACCAATAACCAAGACTCAACAAGATAAATAAATGAAGAATATTTTTTTTAATGTTGGTCATATTAGCATATCAACAATGGATACACTATATGATTTAAATTCAAACCCAGGTCAAGACTTGGCACATATTCATCATATAATAGACATGAGTTTGTCCCATCATTCATTTTTCTTCCACAAAGCAAATCTTTCAGGAAAATGGAAAATGAAAGTATGAATTTGGGAGAAGTGACAATAGAGGGTATACACACATTTTTTATTTTACAAGTAAACCCTTGAACAACATTTTAGAAATTCCATTTTAGTGAGCGACAAATCAGGGAAAATTAACATACACACTAATTACTAGTTAAATTCAAATCCATTACTACCTCATTAACATACAAAAACTCTGCAAGAGATGTTTCATAGAGTGGTGAGTACATATCTTGTTGAAAAGTGCTTATATACCAGTAATGAAGGCCAAAACGGTTGTTGCAACCAACAAAAGAAGGGTTTCCAAGGTCGAGCTTAATCTCTTCTTCTACAGACCAAACTCAAACGAAATGACCAAAACCTCAAGCAACATGAAGTGGTAAAACACGAGACTATGGGAGTTAATGCCCACGTCCTTTCCATTCAATGCATGACCAACCCATCATGTTGATGTTCAAACTTCATACCATATGCATATGCCAACTCAATGCATTGCATCATGCTATTTTGTATTAACATTTAAAACTTGAAAAAAAAAATCATATAAACCATATAACTTATGCCATGCGTTATGTCAACCTCAAAACTCCTATCATTTGCCAATAAATGTTACCTCCAACGTATCGCTTCAAGCTTTTTTTCCCAGGAAAAATTAGCTCGAAATTTATATAAGTATAAACTCATTTACAGTAAATGCCAACCAACTGTGGCAAGTTCCAGCACAATACCAAGATCTGAAAACGAAAATACAGAGAGCGCATTGCTGTCCAGTGTCGACAGAGATGTAAAGGCGACTCCTTATCCCCTCCAGCAAGCCAGAAAACAAGAATCAATGAGATCACCACCAAGTGCAGTAAGAAACAAGAATGAAATATCTCCACAGAGGGAAAAACATTCAGCCACCCTCGCCACTCATTCAAAACAGTGATGAAGCATAAGACAGGCCCACATCGAAGCATCCAAATCAAAATGATATCTCTGATTCATGATTCGAAGAGATTTAATGTAGAGATCTGACTCTCCATGCCTCCATCGCTGTGGAAGATAAACAGTCTGCCCGCCACTTCTGGTAAAGCGCGCTTAGAAAGAGCATCAGCCTCCGAGTTATGAGCTCTGGGAAGATGACTGACAGTGAGGGCCGAGAAAAAGTTGGCCATCTGCTGAGTTTTGAGCTTCCAACCTTCCACATGGGAGGAATGAAGTTTACAATTTCCATTAAACCAGTCTACAATAACTTTTGAGTCTCCTAAAATGCAGAGGTAGTTTATGGACCAGTAGAAGGCCAGCGTAAGAGTTGTCCAGAGGCCCAACAACTCCGCTTTTGTATTCGATCCCACACCACAGTTCAGGTACCACTTCGTAGTCCTTGTCGGATGAAATTTGAATGTGCCTCCAACACCGCAACAAAGGCCAGAAGACAGGGCTGCACCATCAAAACAAGCCACTATATGATCTAGAGGCAGATTTAAAAGCATCGCTCTGGGAGGGAGAGCCTTGGTAGAAGACGGCTGCCAGTGCAAATGAGCCAAGATTCTGTAGAAGACAGCCTGCACAGATGGAGTGGAGTCCTCAAAGAGGGCCTTATTTCTTTCAAGCCAGAGTTGCCAACACACCATAATATCCAGAGAAGAAGGCACTGCATGATTTGATAACCAGGTGGAGAGACAATCTGTTATAGAGGCACCAGATCAGAGGAGAGGAAGGGAAAGATGCAGCAACACTTGGTTCCATAGGGCTTGTGCAAACCTACAGTGAATCAATAAGTGGTGAACATCCTCTGAAGCCTGTCTGCAAAGGACACAAAGACCAGGACCCTGCCATCCCTTCCTACAGAGGACCTCCCAGGTAAGGATTTTCTCATTTGCACAGAGCCAAATGAAAAGTTTAAGCTTGAGAGGAAGGGGACGAGTCCACAACCTTCGAAGCCACTGCGGAGATGGATCTGTGTCAATGTCAGGCAGAAGTGCCAAGTAGACATTCTTGGCACTGACCTTTCCGGAGCCATCTCCCCCAGCCCAATAAAGAGAATCCCGCTCAGCAGAAAGAGAAAGACCAGCACACTTAAGAGCTGTTGTAAAATAACCCCATTCCATGGCCATCAGACCGCTGAGAGATAGGTCGCTACTTTGAAGCCACCGATCGGGAAGAGGGAAGGCACCAGACTCCTGTTTCAAATGTGCCAGAGTACAGTAGTTTAATGCAAGCAGATGGGATTTGAGCTGCAAGGAGAGGATCGATTGGTCTTCTAATCCCACTATTTTATCACGACCAATTTTAATATCTTCACCCGAACCTGGCCTCCAACGAAGCCAATGGAGGATCACCTGGGAGGAAGAGACCAGGCCTCTCCAGAAAGGAGATGACCACTTCTGGACGAGAGAAGTCTTACGCAGCCAAGCAGGAAGGGAAAGTTCACCAAGATATTTGGCCCTAATGACTCTATGCCAAATGCTATCTATCGAGACCGCTTGCCAGAAGGAACAAGCCAATAAAGCCGAGTTAAAGATGGAAAGGTTCTTTAGACCCCAACCCCCCCTCTTTTTGGGTTTTGAGATAGACTGCCAGTTGCTGAGATGAATACGGCGCTTGCCTGCACTGTCATTCCAAAGAAAGTTGAAATAAAGTTTGCGGAGCATGGAGATGATTCTAGCTGGAATCCGTTCCAGAAGCATCCAAAAAACAACCAGACTTTGAAGAACAGACTTTACCAAGATTAGACGTCCCCCCAGGGACAACCATTTGTTGCACCAGAAACCAATTTTCCTCTCAAAAGATGCAACCAGCCAGTTCCAATCATTAGGGGAGGATGCACCGTGTTTTAAGTGATACCCCAGATAACAGAAACCAGAAATTAAGTCAATAAAGGAGAAAGGGAAGAAGACTTTGTAAATGGAGAGATCAGCCTCCGATAAACCCCAATAGTGAGCAGTAGACTTTGTAAAGTTTATGGACAGCCCCGAAGCTGAACAGAAGAATTGGAGGGTGTCCATGAGCGCGAGCCATTCCACTAAATCTGCTTTGGAAAATAAAAGGATATCGTCCACAAACATCAGGTGCACCATTCTAGTGTGGGTTGAGACCTTGATACCTAAGAAACGGTGATCAGAGCAGCCTTTAGAGAGAAGGAGGCTGAGGGCTTCCATAACCAGAATAAAAAGATATGGAGAGAGAGGGCATCCCTGGCGGAGCCCCCTTTCGCTTTTAAAAAAACTGGACGCCTCTCCATTAATCAGCACTGCAAAATTTGCACTTGTAACGCAGGCCATAATCCAGTTTGTAAACTTCTCTCCAAAGCCAACCGAGAGAAGAACAAGTCTTAGAAAATCCCAATCTATGCTGTCAAACGCCTTCTTGAGGTCAAGTTTCATGACCAACGCCTTTTGTTTTTTATGAAAGATGTTGTGGATGCACTCGTGGGCAACACCAATGGCATCTTGTATCCGTCTTCCCTTTAGAAAACCAAGTTGTTCAGCAGAGAGATTTGTTTCCAATATCGGCTTAATCCGATTGGAGATAACTTTTGAAATAAGCTTGTAGACTAGATTACAAAGTGAGATCGGTCTATAATCGTTGAAGGTCGAAGAACAATTTTCTTTTGGAATTAAGACCAGGAAGGTAGAATTAAGACTACTGGAGATTTTACCTTTTTTTCGAGTGTCCTCCACCATCTGTAGAAGATCAGGGCCTACAAGGTAAAAAAAGTGAGAGAAGAATTCAGCCGTCCAGCCGTCTGGACCTGGACTCCTCTCCTTCTTGAAAAGAAGCAGGATATTCTTTAGTTCTTGCAAAGTGACATGATTGAACAAATCGACTGCTACAGACTGTGTAACCAAAGTAGGGAAGAGACTGGTTGTAGTAACTTTGTTCGACAGGCTGAGACCACCATCTGATTTGAAAAGATGCTCGAAATAAACGACCGCTTCCTTTTTGATAGCTTCTTTCCCACAGCTAGTCCCATTGAATTCGCTGTCAATAGACCAAATGAGTTTCTTGTTTCTGTTATGGCTAGCGACTTTATGAAAAAACTTGGAATTAGAGTTGCCCCACTTGAGCCAGGTCGCGCGGCTCCTAAGCCTCCAACACTTTTCATCAATCTGTAGTAGCTCCGCTCGAGAGATCTCGAACTCGGCTAATAAGGTCGTTTCCTCTAAAGAAAGAGCCGCAGAAGATGACTTTACGATGAGATGGGTAATCTCATCCTCCAATCTAACCAACGCTGAATCCTCCGAGGCCTTCTTGCATTTATACCAAGACTTGGTGTGCTCTTTCAGTGCTTTCAATTTCAGTACTATTCTCTGCTGAGGACAGGGTTCATTTAGAAAACGTGGGTCGGTCCAGACCGATTGGACCAGGGCTGTGAAATCAATTGAATCAGTCCAGTGGTGGTTGTATTTGAAAGGGAAGGGCTTGAGCTTGAGGGGTAGATTCAGATTGAGAAGGATGGGTGCGTGATCTGAGATGAAGGGGAGCTCGACCCAAGAGGTAGGAAAAACGGTGGAAGAGAGGAAGCTCTCGGAGATTAAGAAATGATCAAGTTGTCTGGCTATGGCCTCTGATCCCCTTCTTCCATTACGCCAGGTAGGCACAAGTCTAGCCGGCAGGATATCAATAAGATTCAAAGTCTGAAAGAGGTCTCTGAATAGATTAGAGCCCGATCCAGCCAGTGATGCTGCTCCCCAATGCTCATCGGAGGAAAGAGTGAGATTAAGGTCACCTCCCAGGATGAGGCGGGGTAGGGAGAGAATGCCACTTTTTGCAAGGCGAGTCCAAAAAGAGGCTTTTTCCTGACAAGGGCCATAGACATTAAGGAGCGCCAGTTCCTGATTTGTGGCAAAACAGCTGCCTAAGCACAAAATACCCCCACAGGTCAAGAAGGGATTCAATTCGAAAAGAGCAGGATCCCAGGCTACCAGCAAGCCACCTGAGTTGCCAATGGAATTTAAAGCTGCTGAGAGCCAAAGCGGGCGAAATAGATGCAAAAAATCTCTGGAAGACTGTTCAGCTGCAAGGGTTTCCTGTAAAAAATAACATCAGGCTTGGTGATCTCGAGCAGTATGCGGAAAGAGGCAGCCTTGAGAGTGCCTCCGATCCCTCTAATGTTCAGCGAGAGCACTAACATTACTTGGTACGAGCAATGGCCTTCAATGATCTAAGGGCCTTTCCGTCTTGTGTTGGGACTCCCGGGTCAGCAGGAAGAGTGGCAGGGCCTTCCTTCTTTTTTCTAGCGCTCCTCGTCTGGAGAGGGGAGAGCTCGACTCCAATACCTCGGGACCAAGCCAAAGATTTGTTGTGTGGAAGAGACTTGGATGTCGAAGACGAAGCCACTGCAGTGGAAGCTACAATGATCTCTTTACCGTGATAAACAAGTAACTGTGAGTCTAAATCTGGAAGAAAAGGCGCAGCATTGGAGTTGCTCAGCTCTGCCAAAAGGGAAACCTCCTCCTCAACCGGCTGGCTGTAGCCTGATAGTAGAGTAGAAAGATCATCAGGGACATCGGGCACTGGAAGAGAGCTTACCTGCGGGATCGGAACCTGGGAGGGGAGATAGGTCGATGAGGGGGAAGGAGAGCCTATCAAAGAGGGGGAGGGAGAGCAATCTGGAAGGGGAACCGGAGGGGAGGAAGAAGGGAGCGACTTAGATTGCGTAGGGGAGGGCTTGGAAGACCAGGCAAGACTATTAACAAAAACTTTTTCTGAAGCCGTGAGGGAATTGAAGAGCGCTGGGCATATTAGGGAAAGCTTGGCCGTCAGTGAATCTGCCGATTCAGGAAGAGATTGGGAGGAAGGCTCTGAGTGGACATCCAAGTGGACAAGAGACGGATCGGCAGATTGATAGGCAGGAGGGTTTAGTATAAGGTCTCCTTCTTCATCAGAGGAAACAGATTTAGACTTTCCAGGGCACGATCGACGGAGGTGGCCTGTCTCCCGGCAACGGTTGCATCTGAACGGGATACCAAGGTAATCCAGGTTCTGCAGAATCTTCCTTCCTCGCCAATCTATAACAAGGTTTTCTGGCAGCCCCACCGATAAATCCATCTCTACCAGAATCCTAGCCATCGTCCTCGATGAGCCCAAGAGAGAAGAAGAGTCAATAGAAATGCACTTACCCAAGCAGTTGCCTATGGCTCTTAAAGCCTCTTCAGTACAAAGGTGTAAAGGGAGACCCGGGAGCAACACCCACAAGTGTCTGAGCTGGAAGAAATCTGTCTCCGGGCTGAAAGCCATCCGCCATCGCTTGAGCATCAGACTGCTACCTCCATAGATCCAGAAGGAAGCTAAGAGCAGCGATGCGTCTTCGGGAGATCTGCAAGAGAAGCAGAGCCAACCCTTTTTTAAAAAGTGGACCTCCGGGCAGTATCCCATAATCGACAACCAGTTATTCTTTATCCAATCTTGCAGAGGGGGGGCGCTTGAAGATTTATACGAAACACGACCAACTAGCGAACAGAGGGACATCTTGCACAGACTTTCTAGGCCTACATCATCACCGAGCACTAATCTTCTGGATCGTTTATTTGCTTTCCACGCCTTTCGACCAGATGAGGCCGGTCGACTGGAGGCTGGATGAGAAATGAAAGACTCTGGAAGGGAAGAAACTCTAGTACCGAGGAGAGGGGGCAGGGAACCAAACGAGGGAAGATCTGTAACAGGGGGGGCGCTCGGGAGAGGCTCAACTGGCAAGGAAGGAAAGCAAGGACCCCCTGGCAAGTCATCAGAGACGGAGGAACAGTTTGGAAGAGTAGTGGAGGGGAGCTTTGAAGCACTAAGGACTAAAGAATCAATTTTTTCGAAGAGTCCTTCCTGAGTCCAGAAGGGATCATCCACTGGTTGCTCCGGGAATCTGGACAGGTGGTCCATGTGTGACCACTCGGGGACCACACCTGACCCCAACGCCAAAACTGTGTAGGTGGAAGAAAGGCTAAAACTGACAGTGAGCAGGCGAAGTCAGAGAAAGATGACACGGGCACAACAGTGGCCGACAGTCCTATAAGGACGTGAGCAATATAGTGGCCGACAGTCCAAAATAGAAGGGAAAGTAAGCGCGGATCCACAGATCTAAACAAAAAGACAAAAAAAAACGTAGCCTACCCAGAGATAAGGTAAAAGAGAAGCGGGATCTCAGGCCGACACTAATCACTAGAAGCAACCCAAACAAAGATTTGAATCCCAGAGAAAAACCTCAGGAAAGGGGCAAAGAGACAAATTGGCAAAACGAAATAAGATCAATAGTTGAGCATCGGATCCTGGTTTCTGTCTGTAGTGGGCGCCAATAAACAAAGGGTAAAACCGGTTCAAAAAATCCCGCTAGAGCTTCAAACGGAAAATGGAGGGACCTATCAGAACCCTGTAAGACCGAGATTCGCTGGGGAAAAAGGAACCGCACGTGTTACAAGATCAAAAATTTCGGTCCTCCCTCCAGTAGTGAACGAACAACGCTTCGGCTCTGGTTCCACCATCGTTCCCTAAAAATTTCAATACTTATGACCAGCTGTATGCCCAAGCTTGTACCCTATGATATCCATGTTTGCATGCAAATCCAAGTTCAATGGGTCAAATCATGACCTTTGTGAATAGTTATAATAATATGTATCATGCCGAAAAAATTATATGCCTTGAACAACATACGTATTGAATGACCTTTTTTCATATATATCAAATGACATATCATGGAGTTTGTAAACCAAAACTTCAAACCTTTCCATGCTTCGATAGTATTTCCCTTTGTTAAATATTATATGCCAAATACCATTTCTTTATATATGTATATAAAACCAAAACTTCAACTTTATATGTCTTGAATTCATTGCCATATGAAAAATATCATATCCGCGTGTATCTTAAAAGCAAACCATATACCAAATAAACCTTTAAAAGCTTATAATTTTCAAGTCTATAAACTTAACATGCTTTGAATGTCATAGTATAGGAAATGACGTTGATTTCCATTATGCATATAATCATAGGAACACAACATGCCCTTTTATTTCATGAGTGCCATATTAATGTTGCCATGGTGATAAGAGATTAATAGGGTTACCATAACTTGATGTTTTCGCAAATGGTCATACACCATACTCAAATGCAAACAAATAGTTTGCATCATCCAAACATGTATATTGATAAACACCACAAGAACTTTGGATCAATATTTCATTGCTTCGAAACAACATAACTAAAATAATATCACGCCAACATGCTTAGGGAAATGTTATGTATGAAAATAGTCACTTTAGTGTGTTTTCTCTTAGGGGACGCCACCTATTATTATTTCATAATAAATATATATAGGCTTTGCAATAATTTGCAAGAATTTATAATATGCGATGAATTTTGAGTCAACATATAGCAACTCCACAGGGTAGTCTATTTCCAATAGACTAGAACTCAAAATATCAGGTTTTGCTTTTTTGAACTTTTGAATTTATATTTGTTGATTGTTTCTTCTCCTCTGGTAATTTAACAAAATTTTCTTCAAGATTTAAAACATGCTCTTCAAAAACACTCATGGAGGGGTAGAATGGGAAAGAAGAATATAAGGAAGAGTTGTGATCATCAAATTTCAACAAGGAAAGCTATCAAGTTCGACGAATACTAAACAAATAATATTGCAGACAAAATGATAATTCATTTATCTTTGTTGTTTGTACTCTTTCATTTTTGTCAAGACAAATTAATCAAAGCTTTTCAAACCAATGAGCATAAATGTAACTTGAATGATCCAACTTTTAACGAAAATCAAAATAAAAGAAGAGGAAAACAAAAGTCAAAAATAAGAAAAACAAATGTTGTACAAACTGAAAATAAAATATATACAAGAAACATTGTAAATGAAAACAATAAAATCAACCAAGTTCAACATAATGTTTCATATGTGAACCACTAGTCATGTAAGAAAATAATCACCCGTCTATGCATTTTAGTAAATAAGAGTTGTTTCCAACAACAAAGGCAATTATGTTAGGACCTAACCATAACTTCTGAAACTTAGAATGCTTACGTTTATCAGCATGAGCAAAATCCCATAATAGAACTTTTTCATCAGCTGCACAAGTAACTGATTTATCCCTCTTATAAAAATATTTCTTAACAATATGTTGTCTCATTTTAAGATTGTCAAGAGCATAACTTCTTTGTTCTTCTAAAGCTAACAAACCATCTAATCTTTGAGGGATATCAGTAGAGTTCAACTCTTCTATATGTAATGCTAGTCTAAGGGAAGTTAATTCAAGTTCCACATGAATGATTGCTTCTTGGCCATATAATAACTGAAAAGAAGTATGGACGGTACTGGTTTTCGTGGTGGTATGATCTTTCCATAATGCATAAGTCAGTAAAGTATGCCACTGGCGAGGCTTATCGTTAAAGATATTTTTGAGAATTTTGACCATATTCTTATTCATTGATTCAGCTTGCCCATTTCCTCGTGGGTAATATGTTGATGAAGTGAAGTACTTCACCCCAAATTTATTGATAAAATGGGTCAATTTTCCAAATATAAATGTTGGTCCATTATCTAAATAATTTTGATTGGAAGACCAAAATGAGAAAAGATATTTGATTCTAAAAAGGAGATAATTAACTCATCTTGTGTATGTTTAATACGAATTGCTTTAGTCCACTTTGTGAAGTAGTCTGTTGCAGTCAAGATAAAAATGTGACCAGCAGAAGATGAGGGATTGATTGGTCCTATGAAGTCCAATCCCCATTTAGAAAAAGGAAAGTTAGGTAAAACAGGTTGTAAAGGCATAACATAGAACTTTTCTCTACCAACGTACTTTTGGCATTCAATACAAGCTTGTACAAACTTCTATGAATCTCTAAAAAATGAAGGCCAATAGTAACCAGTTCTTAAAACTTTGTGAGCAGTGGATTTGACAACAAAATGCCCACCAATGTGAATATTGGAATATATTGACCTATCCTTCAAGATCTTTAGGGCTACTGTATCGTCAACACAATGTAAAAATAGTCCGTTAGTAGTCCCGTGGAAGAGTGAAGTATTCAAGATTAGATATTTAGAGGCCTCAAGTCGAGTCCTTCTACATTTATGATATTCAAGATTATCAAGACATCTCTCATATTGAAAATAGTAAATTATATCCCAATACTGGGGATGTGTTGCTAAATCGAGATTTCCATATTCAATTAGAAATAATGCAAACAAAGCATCCTCATTGTTTTCAGAAGAAAGACCTCATTCAGGGTGTTGAGCCATGTGTAAGGCTAGATCACGCCCCTTAATTGTATTGGAAGTTGTGATCGTGAAATCGTGTTCCTGAATCTTGGCAAGCCAATGTGCAATCTTTCCAGATAAGTGTGTTTGTGAAAGAAAAAATTTAATTG
>ML795107.1:212119-257328 GCA_009831015.1 Picea engelmannii
TTGCTGGGTTTTCTTCCCCTAGAGGGTTTCCCAGGATAAATGCTGTGTCTCTTGTGAATGTGTATTTCTCAGTGATCTTGTTCTTATGTTGCTCTTATCTATTGAAATGAAAAGAACTATAATAATGGCATAAACATTAACATCATTTATATACCCACGCAGGGGTTCCCTTTACCAATAGTCATGTCCTTTGAGACATGACCTTTCATTATTAATAATTATTATGTTATGAATATCTATGGTATATGTACATTTATGTTCATAACAACCTTCAGAGAGGTTCCTTTGGTGAAACTGTTTGAGCAGAGCCACGAGCCACTGGCACAAGACGAAGGGTTCTACAATGGAGAAGAAGAAGAGTTATTGACCGAGGAACATTCGGTGTCCGCTGGGACAGAGGAAGAGAAGACCGCAGAACCTCACCGGGAAGAACAAAAACTTCAGGAACTGTGCAGACTGTCGAAGTAAGTACTATTACTCCTCCTGTTGTTTTAGCAACATTAAGTAACCAGAGTAGTCAGAGTTATTAGAGCACTCAGAGCACTGTTACCAGTAGTTCAGTACATACTCAGTCAAGAAACCTAGGAAGATCTATGGCATATGAGATGAGGTTACCCACCTTTAGGGGAGACTGATTTGAAGATCCTGATCAACATTGGTTCTTATGCGAAGCTGTATGGAGTATTAAGAAAGTCAGTGATGAAGCAGTTAAGAGAGCTCAGTTTAGTACTACCCTAAGAGACCGCGCACTGAGCTGGTGCATGAAATTTGTCCAAGGAGTTGCATAACCTAAACCGCTGAATGTCATCAAGACTGCGTTGATTGTCGCATTCAAGAAACCCAAGTCAGAGTAACAGTGCATTACATAATTGAAAGAAATCAAGCAGAGAGTAGCTGAACCGGTGTGGGAGTTTGATCAGAGGTTTAAGACCTTGACAGGCCATTTGAGTTTTCAGATTCCAGACGAACAGAATAAAGAATGGTTCATTGCTGCCCTCTTGCCACACATCAGAGTCCCTTTGATGCAACAGAAGATCGCTTCGCAGGCCGAGGCATTGGAGATCGCCATGAAACTAGAATCAACCCTTATGGGAGAATCTAGCTCAAGAATGAGTCAAATTTTGAGTCAGCTAACTAGCTTATCTCTGTAGGTCGAAGATATGAAGAAAGACAAGGGAAAAGATAAAAGAGAAAATATTTGATGTATCAGATGCAAATCAGAGGGCCATGATAAAGAGCACTGTCCCCTATTTCATGAGTACTTGGTCTCTGGAGCTCCGAGCCCTTTGAAGCAAGTTACCCTACCCTGGTGAGAGGTATGTAGAAATAGACATCACCCTGGTGAATGCTATTACATGCAAAAATATGTCTAGACACCTACTAATTTCTACTGCACATTCTGTAAATCTGTGGGGCATGATGAGAAGGACTGTAGGGCTTATGACCTCTTGCATGAAAGATCAAGAGACACATATAGGATTCAAAGTACAACAGGAAGGAAATACTACGTAGTTTAAATCTCCAGGAAGAGGAAACTTCAACCCTCGTGGTGGATTCAAAGGAAGAGGACGAGGAGGAGGCATGGGTCGAGGTCGAGATCAGATCATTTGTTATAACTGCACATAGCTAGGACATTTGGAAAGGGACTGTCAGAACCCTTGTACCACTTGTAGCTACTGCAACTCATTTGAACATGTTATTGAAGATTGCCCTGTGTTGTTAGCCAAACTTCAGGAAAGACGAGGAGGAAACCAACAAGTACAACTAATCTCAGCAGAGCCTCACGGAGAGGATCCTATAATTGATATTATCACTAGAGGAGGTGCTATTACAGGAGAAGACAGAGTGACCCCATGAAAGACTACAGAAGAATCCAGGGTCAGAAGAGCTGTAGAGAATACACAAGTGTTTGATTCAAGGAAAGAAAAGCAAACATTTGAGGAGGCAATAAAATAATTTGGAAGAGATCATGCTTCTTCATCAAAGGCACATTCAGAAGTGAGAGAATGTAGAATGCCTCTGGCATTCGATTAGTCTGCTTCGCCCAGAGAAGGAAAAGAGGTAAGCAAGCTCATGGAATTCTTATGTACTTGCATTAATTTGATTAAGGATGAAAGAGATGTACAAAAGCTAAAATTTTGATCAGACAGTATGAGATAGGCAGGATAGATCCCCTGCTGAACAGAGCAGTACATCAAGTATCTAGAAAGATGAGGACAAATAAGGAACTACACCTTAATTCTCAGATTCGAGATTATGATATAGATTATGTGGTCCTCAACTTAGGGTCAGAAGTCAATGTTATGACGAAGCAGACCTGGACACTCATGGGAAAACCCAAGTTGATTTACTCCTCTATCAGGCTCAGGATGGCCAATCAACAGGTAGTAAGCCCCTTTGGAAGACTGGAGCATGTCCCTGTGGACATTGATGGGGTAAGGACGTTTGAGAACTTCAAGGTGATTGAGATAGTTGACGATAGCTATCCTTATCCTGCGTTGTTAGGAATTGATTGGGATTTAAACAATTATACTGTGGTTGACTTAAAGAAAAGAAGAATGACATTTGAAGGTGATGGCCTTAGGGTCATTGCACCTCTTGATCCTAATGAAGGTCACAGATATATTGAACCCATTAGAGAAGAAGATCATGCTTATGAACTAGAGAATATATATAAATTGACAACAAGACAACAAGATTACATTAATTCTACAACAGATGGGAATTTAAGCTGGCGAAGTGACAACGCATGTCCATCGGATTCAGAAGAAGCACTAGAGAATTGGCAGAACAAAATGTATGAATTTTCTGCGCAGAGATGTGCTAGATTGACCAGGGAAGTTCGCTGGATCGGAACATAAGTAAGTAATCTGCCCACCTTTGATGGTTTAAATCATTTAGAAGCTTCCTTGTTGGAATTTGAAGAAACTGTACCAGTACGACAAAGGTTGTTGGCATTGGATGAAGCTTTGAAAGCAACTCCAGCGAGATAGTGAGGGACACATAAGAAGAACATCGTGGACTGGGTGCAATGTCACACTTTAATGACAATGCACTTTTCATATCAAGTCCAAGGATGCGAAGTTCGATACACAGGTCAAAGCTGTCCGAAGGACCATGTGCGAAGTTGTGAGGAAGCCTGGAGCAACATTCCTCAAGAGCAGTGGTCGCATAAATTCATTAACACTTTGGATACAATGCCTATCAATTGGTATCTTCAAGCAGAGTTGCGCCTCACCACTGCAGATTGGTATGGTATGACTCAGAATTTTGTAGCTACATTTTTATTTGAAAGTCAGTACCCTACAGTGGATCAAGTTTTACAGATTGTCAAACATAAAATCTTTGAGGAGGTACCTAACCTCCCTATTGAGTGAGAAGAGGATGAATGGACTGCACCTCTTCATAAATTGCAAGGATGTTACAATATCAATGTTGATGAAGACGATGATCCTAGAAATATGAACATCGCAGAAATAGAAGGACAGAGAGACATAGAAGGACCAGGAGTTGAACTCCCTTTTATCGGACAACCAATCAAAATCAAGAAAGTTAACATTGGAACAGAGCAAGCACCTAAGCTCTCTAATGTTGGAGATTATTGGGATGATGCCACTATTGACAAGATCAAAGAACTACTGCATGGATATCAAGACTTGTTTCCAACCAAGTTCACTGATATGAAGGGTATTAAAGGTCCCATGGGAGAAATGAATATCCCCTTGAAACTAGATGCAAGGCTAGTCAAGCAGAGACCCTACATATTGAATCCTAAGTATAAGTAGAAAGTCAAGATTGAGCTAGATAGAATGCTGGAAGCATGAATCATAGAACCTGTTGAAGAATAAAAATGGATTATCCCTATGGTGGTTCAAGATAAGAAAATAGGAGAGATCAAAATTTGTGTAGACTTGAGGAAACTGAATGATGCATGCTTACATGACCCATTCCCTACACCATTTACTGACGAAGTGTTAGATAATGTGGGAGGACAAGAAGTTTACTCCTTCACCGATGGATTTTCAGGTTATCACCAGATCAGGATTTCCAAGGAAGATCACCATAAGACCACATTTGCAACAGAATAGGGATCCTACCAGTACACAGTGATGCCTTTCGGATTGAAGAATGCACCAATCATATTTTCTACGGTGGTGGTCGAAGCATTCAAGGAGTTTTTACATAAATTTTTGGAAGCATATTTTGATGATTGGACTGTTTTTAGCTTATTGCAAAATCATATTGAATGTTTAAGACTAATGTTGGATAAGTATAGGAAATGTCAGATTGCCCTGAATCTGAAGAAGTGCATCTTCTTTTCACCCTTTGGAGTGCTGTTAGGCCATATTGTGTGTAAGTAGGGGTTGCTGGTAGATACATCCAAGATTTCCATTATTGTCGATCTACCCCCTCCTACTTCTGTTAGACAACTGTGCACTGTTCTGGGACATACTGGATACTATAGGAAGTTCATTAAGGGATATGCACATATTACAACACCCATGGAGAAGATTTTGAAGAAAGATTGTCAGTTTCATTGGACAAAAGAATGCCAACAAAGCTTCGACACATTGAAACAAAAAATGGTTACTGCGCCTATTCTGGTTTTCCCAGATTGGAGTAAGGAATTTCATGTGCATTTCAATGCGTCATCTATTGCATTAGGAGTAGTGCTATCACAACTAGGAGCATGATATATTGACCATCCGTTAGCCTTTGCTAGCAGGAAGATCTGAACAGCTGAGATAAATTACACTACTATTGAAAGAGAAGGGTTAGCTATGGTGTACACGCTGCAAAAATTTCATCACTACTTGTTAGGAGGACACTTTAAGATGTTCACTGATCACTCTGTGTTGAAATACCTAGTCAACAAGCCAATGTTGGGGGGAAGAATATGCAAATGGCTTATGTTATTCCAGGAATATGATTTTGAGATCGTGGTCAAGCCAGGGAGAATGAACAAGGGACCTGATCATTTGGCCAGATTAGAGCAGGGAGATGGGCCTACTAGCTTGGAGGATACACTACCAGATGCACAACTACTAGCCATCAGGAAGGTTGATGATCACTTCACCGAGATAGTTTAGTTCCTATCAACATGAATAACACCTAGAGAATATACAATAATTCAGAAGAAGCAACTAGTAGTCCGTGCTGCAGATTTTTCACTTATAGCTGGACAACTATATAAGATGGGACCTGATGAGATCCTGAGGAGATGTGTTATGGAGGCAGAGAGACCACTAATTCTGGCATAAGCACATGAAGGCATCATAGGAGGACACTATGCAGGAAAATAAACAATGCGAAAGATTATTAGTGCTAGCCTTTGGTGGCCTACTTTACACAAAGACGCTAAGGAATACTACAGAGCCTGTGATGTATGCCAACGAGTTGGGAAACCTTCCAGAAGGGATGAGATGCCTTTATCACCAAAACTAACCTTACAAGAATTCAAGAAATGGGCCATTGATTTCGTGGCACCTATCAACCCACCAGGAAAGCGTGCAGGAACAAGATACATAATCACTGCGACAAAGTATTTGACCAGATGGGCAGAAGCAAGAGCAGTCAAGGACTGTAGTGAAACTACAGCTGTGCGGTTCATATTTGATGATATTATAACCAGGTTTGGATGCCCGAAGATCCTTATGAGTGATCAAGGCACACATTTTATTAATAAGACCATTGAAGCCTTGACTCAGGAATTTGCAGTTCATCATCAGAAGAGCACTCCATACCATCCACAAGTGAATGGTACAATTGAAGCCTTCAACAAGATCTTGGAGACAACGCTGACAAAGATTTGCAGTGTGAACATAGATGATTGGGATTTGAGAATATAGGCAGTATTATGGGCCTCTAGAACTACTTGGAAGAAGCTGACAATGCAGACCACCTTTAAGTTGGTTTATGGCCTTGAAGCAGTTGTACCGACGGTGATCCATATTTTATGAACATAAAAAAATGACTACAGATTATTAACAGGCGCTTAACACAAAATGACAGAGATACAGTAAAACTGGTTTTTTATTCAATAAGGAAATAAGCTGAAACTGTAAAATGCAGCGGAAACAGGCTTGCTGGAATGGTGGCGGCTTATCTATGAGAAGAGATGTGACGACTACACTCATTCGCAACAAGATGATTAAAATGAGGCTCTGAATGAATTTTTACAATAAACATGAATGCCAAAAACCCTAGACATCCAAAAACCTAACCCTAGGAGATGAAGCGCCAAAAGTCATGTGGGTCCCGTTTGGGTAAGTTAGTACATCAACTTCCTGGGGTCATAACTTTTGCATACCATCTCCATTTTAGGCGTATGATAACCCATTGGAAAGGTATCGTCGAGGAGATTCATTTTAGGGGAAATCGTGAAAGAATTTTGATATTGCAACCCGTTTTCCCAAAAAACATTGTTTAAGGCCTCAAAACGACTCTGAAAGTGAAAAACTACTAAAAATAGTAAATTACCAAAATTGTCAGAAAACGGTTTTGAGCCAATTGGAAAAGGTGGGTGGCCACCGATATCCACCTGGATCAATCCTCCCTCCTTAGGAAGCAATGGTCTCCATTTCATTGAGTTCCCCCATTAGATGAGGACATTTCTGCTGAATTTGGCCCCGAGTGAGCCACTTGCCTTGGTGCAAGAGCTGCCCTACTTTGACGACTCGATAAAGATGGATCCTTTGCTGTCGAGTGCCCTTGATATGTATGTCCACAATATGATCACTGGATGCCTGTTGTATGCAGTTGGGGTTGAGATCTGTTGGTGTCAGCTGTTCTGCTACTTCTGAGGTGTCTAATAATGGTGGGAAATAAGGGTGAAGGAGATCCACGTTGAACACTAGGTGCAGGCCAAGGAAAGGAGGAATGTTGAGCTCAAAATCATTATCCCCCATGGCCTTGGTGATGGTGTATGACCCATAACAGATTGGACAAAGCTTCTGATGGGGTCCTGTAAGGCGTTCTTTCTGCAAGTGCAACCAAACTTTGTCGCCCACCTGAAACTTATGTGGCACCCGATGTTGATCATGGCACTGCTTGTACTTGTCATTGGACTTCCGTAGGATATCCTGAACCTGTTGACAGATGTGCTGGATCCGCTCAAAAAACTGGGTGGCTTTGTCAGCTTCAGTTGGAGTAGGAGACGAGTTGGTCGAGGTGACTGCAAGGGGAAGTGCAACATCTATGGGACCCAATGGTTGGAATCCCAACCCCACCTGAAAGGGGTTGTGGCTAGTTGAGCTATGCAGGGCTTGGTTGTAGCTATGCTGGACATAGGGAAGGCTCTCATCCAATGTGCAAGGGTGCTTTGAATTATACATGCGAAGGATATGCACAATCATTCGATTTACGACCTCGGTTTGGCCATCTGTCTGGGGGTGGAAGGTCGTGGATTTGGTGAACTTGGTGTCCAGCAGTGACCAGAGGCTCGACCAGAATGTGCTAAGAAATCAACTGTCCCGATTTGAGACAATGGTTTGTGGGATTCCAAAATGTACCCAGACTCGTTCAAAGAAGAGCTTGGCAGTGGCCTTTGCTGTGATGTTCTTCTTGCAGGCAACCATAATCGCCATCTTAGAAAAGTGATCAACAACCACAAAAACATAGTCATTTCCCCGCTTGGTGGATGGGAGGCCCGACATGTAGTCCATTGAGATGGATTCCCATGGCCTGTCAGGATTAGGAAGAGGGGTGTACAGGACCTGTTTCTTAGTGGTCGGTTTGGCAATAATGCAGGCAGTGCAGGACCTAATATACTTACTGACCTCTTGTCGAAGTTTCGGCCAGTAGAAATGTTTCTCTAGCACTGCCATTGTCTTTTCAATGCTGAAGTGTACTGCCACCCTACTGTAGTGGGTTTCCCATATCAGCTTCGCTCCCTCGCTTGATGGAACACAAATATGGCCCAGATGACACAACAACCCATCCTGAAGATGGAAATTATCAACAACTGCGTTTGCACCCAATATTTGGTAGGTGGTGGCGAAGTCCGTGTTTGTCTCATAGATTTGGGGCCATCCAGAGGTCTCATGGCCACAAGAGTCTAGCATCGTGGTTAGTGCCGCGACTGGCGGTCTGCTGAGGCAATCAACGACGTGATTGGTGCTTCCTTTTTTATACTTGATGTTGAGGTGGAATTGCTGCAAGTATGTGGACCAATTTTGATGGCGGTCATTCTACAATTTTCCTTGTGTCTGCATGGCCTACAGTGGCTTATGATCAATGTGGATGACTGTCTCCTTCCCAAGAATGTAATGTCTCCATTGGCGAAAGGCTTTCACAATGGAATACATTTCTTTGTCGTAAGTAGGGTACTTACGAACAAAATCTGATAGTGTCTCACTATGATAGGCCACGGGGTGGACGTGCTAAGTGAGAATGATGCCCACAGCATAGCCTGAAGCATTTGTCTCAATCTCAAAGGGCTTCTACAGGTCTGGTAGTGAAAGTACTGGGGTTGAGCACAAGCGCTGCTTCAAATCATCGAACGCTTGTTGTTGGGACTGGTCCCATGCAAATTTCGCCTTACCACCACCCATGGTTATTTGGTTGAGGGCCCATGAAATATGGGAGAATCCCAACACGAACTTGCGGTAGAAATTGGCAAGGCCCAAGATTCAAGAATCTCCGAAGCTCAGTGAGTGTGGTTGGGGCTGGCCAGTCACGGATGACTTGGATCTTGGTTGGATCCACATGTATGCCATGATGATCAATGATGTATCCCAGGTAATGGACCTTGTCCATGCCAAAGGAGAATTTTTCCAAGTTGGCGTATAGCTTATGCTATCGCAGGGTGTACAAAACCTGCTGAATATGCTGCAAGTGTTCGGCCCAAGTCTTGCTGTAAATGAGAATGTCATCCAGATACACCACTACAAAAGTATTGGTGAATGGACGCAGGATATCTTCCATCATCTTCATGAAAGTGGATGGAGCATTTGTCAAACCAAAGGGCATGACCAACCATTCAAAAATGCCTTCCTTTGACTTGAAGGCGGTCTTCCATACATCTGTCCGTTCTATCGGGACCTGGTGGTAGCCAGACTTCAGATCAATATTACTGAAGTATTTGGCCCCCGTGAGTTGATCAAGGAGGTCGTCGATTCGGGGAATTGGGTATCGGTTTCTGACTATGATTTTATTCAGAGCCCGGTAATCAATGCAGAGTCGTCAGGTTCCATATTTCTTCTGTACCGACACGATTAGGCTCCCACAAGGTGATGAGATAGGAATGATGTGCCCCTTGTGGAGAATTTCTTGGATCTATAACTTGATCTCCTCATTCTCTAACAGAGAGCGACGATAGACTGGCCCATTGGGAAACGATGTGCTAGGGGTCAGATCGATGGGGTGCTTGACCTGGTACTGTAGAGATGCCCTGGTAGGTGAGGAGAAGATATATGAGTATTCTTCCACGACCTTATCTACTTGCTTCTGCTGTGTGGAGAGGTTAGCCGCAGAGACCTTGGATGTGGCTGTGATCTTTCACTTATTCTGAGAGCGAATCATGAAGAAGAAAAACTTCCCCGTCTGAGAGATGACCTTCCTGCATTTCTTAGCAGAGATCAAGGTAATATCACTAGGTGGGACTGCCTCGGGTATCCTGTACAATTTCTTGTTCAAAGTAATAATAACACTACAAGGCCTAGACTCATATACAACATGACATTTCCATAAATAAGGTTGGCCCAAAAGAACATCAAAAACTTCGAGAGGAGCAACATCACACAATACCTTGTCTTTGAAGGGCTTAATGCCCTACGACATTCGACACTGTTGGTTGACGAGGAGTTCGCTTTCTCGACGGAGCCATCTAATGGTGTAGGGTTGTGGGTGCGACATTGTTGGCAGGGCTAGCCGCTTGACGACCTCTGCTGAGATGAGGTTCTTCTGGCTACCGCTATCAACGATGAAGTGCAACGGGGTGCCTTTTATCCATATATGTGAATGGAAGAGGCACTCTCATTTTTCTGGCTCATCTTGTTCACCAGGCTAGAGCTTGCTGGTAGCAACGATGACACTGGGTTTCACGTCAATGATCCATCTTCCCCTTTCTGGTTCCGGCTCAGAGTTAGAACCTGCATCTGATTAAGAGGCTTTCACTTTGGCCACCAACGAATGCTTTGGGCGACAGTCAGTAGTGTTATGCCAAGGGCTCTTATGGAAGTCGCACCACTTCCTGGTATCTTTATTTATCTTTTCGGTGTCCTTCTTTGCTTGCGGCTTGGACTGGTTGTCCTGATACTATCCATCTTTGCTCTGTCCTTTGTTCTGTGGGTTGGGGCCACCCTTTTCTGGATTTTTTCGTGAGGGGTTCCCATGCCCAAATTTCCACGTCTTTTGTTTGAGCTTCTACTCGATTTTGACGACATATCGGTAGGCCACACCCAAGGATGAGATGTCCAGAAATTCCATTTCGGTCTGGATGTATCTATGCAGATCACCATGATATTTGAGCACCAAATTTTGCTTCGAATCTTTGATACCCAACTTGGTGCGCAAGGTATGGAAGATATTTGTGAAATCTGGAAATGCTTGGTCTCTTTCTTGCCGTAGTGTGGTCCATTTGGTATACAGGTCGTCATAACTTCCAATAGGGTAGTATTGTTCCTTAATAGAATCCCTGAAGGATTCCTAGGTGACCGTGACTATAAATAATGAGGGTTCCTCTATTTCCTTTTGCTCACAGAAAGTTTCCCACCAATCTTTGACATGGGGAGCGGCTTTGAGGAGCACAAAAGTAATATTTTCTCTATTCAAAAAGTTATGGATAGAAAAATACCCTTCTAGTAGATTCAACCACTTGTCTACAACATCTGCATCTATCTGACCTTCAAATGTAGGAATATCGAAGTTTATTTGTACCTTGAAGGGGCGATGCCTCCGCTCGAAGAATATGCATCGCCTGTTGGTAGCCGCCGAAGGATTTGTGCGAAACTATCCATCATCTCGTTCCTTTGTTACGTGAGGGATTCCTCAATCAATAGTTTGAAAGGATCTCCTGTCCTGTCATCTTTCTTTTCTCCTGCCATGAGAGGTCACTTGGGCGTGCGAGAGCTTTTGTCCTCAAGAGAAACAAGCTCGAGACCCAACTCTTTGTACTCCGACCTTGTTGGGGACATGCATTAAGACGACAAGGAGAAAACCGCTCTGATACCACTGATCCAGTTTTTATGAGTAGAATGAAATGAATACATATTATTAACAGGTTCTTAACACAAAATGAGAGAGATACAGTAAAACTGGTTTTCTATTCAATAAGGAAATAAGCTGAAACTGTAAAATGCAGCTGAAACAAGCTTGTTGGAATGGTGATGGCTTATCTCTGAGAAGAGATGTGATGACTGCGCTCATTCACAAGAAGATGATTACAATGAGGCTCTGAAGGCCTTTTTACAATAAACATGAATTCCAAAAACCCTAGACATCCAAAAACCTAACCCTAGGAGATGAAGCGCCAAAAGTTAGTTAGTACATCAACTTCTCGGGGTCTTAACTTTTGCATACGATCTCCATTTTAGGTGTATGATAGCTTGTTGGAAAGGTATCACCGAGGAGATTAATTTTAGGGGAAATATTGAAGAAAATTCAATATTTCAACCCATTTTCCTAAAAAACATCGTTTAGGGCCTCAAAACGGCTCCGGAAGTGAAAAACTGCTAAAAATAGTAAATTACCAAAATTGCCAGAAAACTGTTTTGAGCCAGTTGGAAAAGGTTGGCCACCCATATCCAACTGGATCAGATGGGATATTTGGTGTCTATTCTAAGAATTTCATCATTCACAGATATGGATGACACTGGTGTTGTTCAAGAGAGGCTCGCGCAATTGGTTGAACTAGAAGAAAACATGTTTATTACAGGATTTCATCAACATGTACAGAAGGAACGTGAAAAATATTACCACGACAGACACATCAAGAAGAAATCATTCAAGCAAGGAGATATGGTATTGGTATATGACAACAAGTTCATGAAGCATCTAGGGAATTTCAGGACACATTGGCTTGGGCCTTATGAGGTTGCCTATGTTACAGAAGGAGGAGCTGCGCAGTTGAAGTCTTTAAATGGAGAATGGAAGGAAGGTTTAGTGAATGGGAGTCGGTTGAAATTGTACTATGACAACCAACTGCCTCGCAGCTCTCAGTAAAAGTAGAAGGAGAAGGGTCTAGGTACCAGGTGTAGTTGAAACTGGGTACCAGACATAGAAAAGATAGTCTGCACACAGTGGGGAGGGATATAGCAGAAAACGCGTCGAAGTAACACAAAAAGGTTCAGACCTACAGTGCGTCGGGACAAGTCACAGGTGAGTGTTGGGGGCTTGTTGGCCCTTGGGTATGGATTAAGAAAGAAAGCGAAGAAAAAGGAAAAGGAAAGAAGAAGTGTGAACTACGCGGAAGACACATTGACTGAGAATGGGTCAAAGTGGCCAAAGGAGCAGAAAAGAAGGAGCGAAGTAAGAGAAAGCAAGTCGTTGGATGAGGAGATTGAAGAGAACAGATCAGCAAGGAGGATGGATCGTGGACAACTTAGCAAGCAGAAAAAGCCACCATTGGATGCTTTGGAGCACCTTGCGGGAAAGAAGGAAAGACAGGCTGGCGAAGCCCTGAAAATGTGGGTCAGGTTGACCTAGGGTTTTAAACACCTAGGGTTTTGGTAATTACGGTTTTGACATCTAGGTTTCATTCTAAGGTTGTCAGAGATTTATTGTAATGTATAAATAAAGGTCTAGAGGACCTGGTATGGGTTCGTGCTAAGTTGGCTGAGAGTTCATCATTATTGTTGTGAGTGAGTGATTATTGCTGTGTGAGAGAGAAGTGTTGAGCATGAGAGCCTTATGGTATTGAAAGATCTTCAGCTAGGTGCGCAGGGAGGGGAGAGGAGAAGAGAAGGAGAGAGAGATCTGCAAGCTAAGAGCGCAAATAACACTGTACGTTTTCATATAATATCAAGAAACGCAGTTCTGTGGACGTAGCCCTAGGGAGAGGGTGAACCACGTATATTTTGTGTCTCTGTGGTTGATGTTGTGTTCTTTACTTCAGTTATTCTGTTATTTCATCATTGTGTTAGACTTGAGATATAGATCGCGCAATAGGCTTAACAGAGATAAAGAAAAACTAGGTTGCTGTGTGTTGTTGCCTTGCATCCACTTACATTTCCTCTGGTTGTAGACACCCGTATCCTGCAATCCCCTATTTCTACTTCGGGTGCGACTGCATTTGCTTCGCATTTGCGACTGCATTTGCTTCGCAGGGCTTGTTGGTGCATTATTAGAGCTGAACCCTGGGTCTTCCCTTATGCCAACAGAGGTCGATTATGATCCCACCTTTGACCAACTTCTCTTTGTTCTTGGATTTCAATATCCTGAGTGATAACGTCCCAAGAAAATTCAAGTTCTTCATAGGTGAGGGTAGTTTCTAAAATAAGATAAAAAAGACCCGAGGTGATACTTCTTTGGATAGGTAGACGAAACCTTAAGTTTGGTTCTTATGGGGTAGGAAAAGTCATTAAACCAAAAAAATAGAAAAAAAAAATTAAAAGAAAAGAACCAGAGAATTAAAAAAACTCCCCAGTATGGTCACCAAATAAATGTTGATGGGAGGAATGAAAAAATACTCACTCAAGCATCTTCGAATCTCACCAAGCTAGGTGAGATATATGAGATTATCACCCTGGACTTATAGCCTATATAAAATCTCAATCACACCTCATGAAATAGATTTTTAGATCTGATGCTATTATAGAAATATTCAAACTTTGTATCTTTTTTGTGAAATAAATTAAAAATAGAAAATGTACTTGGAAACAAATTTATAAAATATCTGAAATAAGTAATTGCAAGATAATATAAATATGAAAATCAGTGTACAACAAGTCTCATAAATGAGAAGAAATCAACATATAACTTTATTAATATCAATCTAAGTTACGACCAAGTTTATTTTTTCAAACCCCCATGAGGGTTTTGATCATAATTAAACTTAGAAGTTGAAGATATTATTGGACTCATACATAGACAATTGGTGTCTCAAAAGAATAAGACTAGAAGTAAAAACTGAACTGGATCAATCCAAGCTACAAGTGCATCATGGTCTTGACTCTGCAAAACTAACATTAATCAACACTGAAATAAATTCAGAACTTCCAATTCAAACTAAACAAACTTTCAAGAAGAATGAATGACCTTTGGAGCATGTTAATAATCAATGCTTCCTAGTCCTTTCTTTGCCACCTTTAGAATAACCTTGCTATAAACAAGATAACTTAGCACTAAGAAAATTAGAATGGAATGAATGAACATATATTCTCACTTGAGGCAAGAGAAAACCTTATTAGAAGTATTTCTCTCTATTTTTTCATGTCCTTCATTTGTCTTACTCTCCTTTTATGTCTTCAAAAAGTAGTTTGATACATTCAACTAACTTTAGTTAGGAGAGGACAAATTTTATTTATAATAAGGGTAAATAAGTAATCAATAATAGGTGGGGTCCCACTAAGTCTTTATCCCTCCAACATTTCCCTTGTAACTCCAAAATATAATTAAATATCATGTATATATCAACATCATAAAATATACCAAAAACTAACCAATATAAACATGCCATATCAACAAACACTTGTTCATCCCAAAAAATATCCAAATGGCATGCTATTAATAGTTTTCAAAAATAATATCATGTGTTTGTCGTCTAAAATATGCATCAAGTATTAAAGAGGGAATGTCTTCATACAAATTTAAATAAATTGGAAATAATATTTTTTGTTTGATGTTGTCTCTCTTTGCTTACTTCCTTCTGAGAGAACATCCCTGTGCTTAAGTAAGTCTTTATCAACCAACATTTTTTCTTCCAATTTCTCAATATTAGGGTGCATATCATTGAAAGTAATTTTTCTCTCCCTGCTTTCTATTTGGGCTTAAGGTTGTTTTGACTGTATGGATGAAGATTCAGATGACTTAGAGCTTAGTAGAATTAACATGTTGTTTTCCTTTGTCCAGTTGGGGCTCAATGGAAAATACTTCGTAGTTTCGAGGGACTCGAACTGACTGGGCAATATAAGCATCATATGCAACATGAGACATTAAATTCAAAGGAGGAGGTGGTGGAAATGGGTTATCAGGCCAATGAGCTATGCTCGAAGGAGGATTTTCAGGAATATTTTCCTAACCATCACTTGCTAGCTACATTGTTGGTTTAGAGAATCAATAATACTCGGATGTGGTTGTAGAGGAGGATTAGGATGAGCTTGAGGAGGTGGCAAGGAAGGATGTCCAACAAGTTCTAGGTAGGCGGTTTGCACTAGCTGATTGAACTCTTTAGAGTCGACAACAAAATGTATTGAGAATCTCATCTTCTTGTTTCTTCCCTGCTACCCAAACACACTAGGCACTCTTCCTCTTATGTCCCTATTACCTTTGTTTCCACTGTAGTTACTTCCTTGATTGAAAAAAGCTCATCTATATCCATAACCATTTCAATTAGTAAAAATACAAGACATAATATATCAAACATCTAATACAAGACATATTAATTCAAGCATGAAAGGGAACAATGAGTGGGAATGAAGGAAAATAGGGAAGAAAAACCATATTTCACAGGAAACCCTTTCATTATTTGTTGTTCAAAAATCTGATATGTACACTTCTTTTAAAAAATTCTTCATATTAACAGTCTATTATCTCTTTGAACAAGGGAAATGAATGAAAACTGAAATAATAAATGATAGGGGAACAATGACAAGAGAGTTGTGATTAGCAAAAAATGTTATAAAATGACAGGAATGCATGAAGAATTCATGTTCATCATCTATATATAGTCAACCGTATCATTCTCCATTGTAAATCTAACAATCTGTGTAAAGTTCCTTTCAAAACATTCATAAGACATTTTTCAAAACATTCATGTATGCCCATATTATTTCTTTTAATCCACACTATTCTTCCAAACTGTAAATAATAACATCCAAATCAAATAACAAACTGTCCATACATCATCCTTTTGACCAAAAATAATACCAATGCAACATCTAGGTTTTCTTTCATAAACCAATCTTCTAATAGATCTTCTTTAAAGGTTTTTCTTAATCAATTACATAAAAAGGGGGAATAATGACATGGAAAAATGAAATGTGATTTTGGAGAAGCAGGGAATAATTCCTAAAAAATGATAAATAATGTGGGAAAATGCCCATTTTATGTAAACAATAATCCTTTCATTTATATATTAAACCTTTTATCGTTATTGCCAAACATGTATTTTCTCTTCTGACTTTATAATCATAAACTATTAGAATGAATAGTTATCAATAAACTCGACAAATATTTCTTTAATGCAAACCGAGCTTTCAAATTTATGGCTTTCGAGACTGTTGCAAAGTATGGTATCAAATTCAACTTTATATTACGGTCATAGGGTGCAACCTCAATCTTTAACAAAGTAAGAATCGAGCTGAAGGTATTTGTTTTCCATAAACTAAATGATCCTAACTCTGACGAGTTACCCAATAGCTTCACCATAATAGAGCCATAAAACTAATGAGGAAACAAACTCAATTAACCATAGAAACTTAAAAAAAAAACTTGTAGATACCAATAAGGTTAGAACTCAGATGATAGAGGGTATTTGGGTAGATAAATAGAATAATGTGTTAATTTTGTATCCACCTAAAGAATTAAAGGGCGCACGAGCTTATATTTTTTAACCAAGAACAATGACTAGGCCTAGCACATGATGTGCATGGCTCTGTAACAAACCCAAAAAATAAAAACCGATCCATCACTATGCCATAACTATGAGCTCAAATCCAAGATTGAGGCATGTCGTGGCTGTAAAAACGTCACCCCCATCAAAATTGTATGCCCAAATAACCATTTAACACATATGGCCAATGTTCAACCCATGTAACAAAGCAAGCTACCCATGGAATATTCTCATTCTTCTTTGATACAAACACTTATAAGTCCAGGTTTGAACTCATATAACAAACTTAGCAAATATGAAATGGGTTTGAGTAATACAAATGTTGGTCACAAAAATATTTCAATGGTGAACAGACTGTATCTAAATTCAAACTGAAGCCAAAACTTATCCATTATGTGGACATGGGTTCAACTTGTAACCAAGACTCAACACAATAAATAAACAAAGAATATTTTTGAATGTTGGTCGTATTAGAATATCAACATTGGATAGACTATATGATTTAAATTTGAACCCAGGTCAAGACTTGACACATATTCATCATATAACAAACATGGTTTTGACCAATCTTTCATTTTTTTCAACAAAGAAAATATTTCAGGAAAATGGAAAATGAAAGTATAAATTTGGGAGAAGTGACAACAGAGGGTATATGAATTTTTTTTCTTTTACAAGTAAATCCTCGAACAACATTTTAGAAATTCCATTTTCATGAGCAAAAAACCAGGGAAAAGAAACATACACACTCATTACTAGTCAAATTCTGAGGCATTGCTACCTCATTAACACACAAAAACTTTGCAAGAGATGTTTCATATATTGGTGAGTACATACCTCGTCCAAAAGTGCTTATATACCAGTAATGGAGGCTGAAATGGTTGTTGCAACCAACAATAGGACATTTTCCAAGGCTGAGCTTAATCTCTTCTTCCACAGACCAAACTCAAACGAAATGACAAAAACCCCAGGAAACATGAGGTGGTAAAACATGAGACTGTGGGATTTAATGCCCACGACCTTTCCATTCAATGCATGGCCAACCCGTCACATCGATATTCAAACTTCATACCATATGCATATGCCAACTCAAAGTATTGCATCACATTATTTCATATTAACATTTAAACCTTGAAACAAACAAAATCATATAAACCATATAACTTATGCCATGCGCTATGTCAACCTCGAAACTCATGCCATTTTCCAATAAAATTTACCTCCAACATATCTCTTCAAGCTTTTACCCTATGATATCCATGTTTGCGTGCAAATCCAAATCCAATGGGTCAGATCATGACCTTTGTGAATAATTACAATCATATGTATCACGCCAAAAAAATTATATGCCTTGAGCAACATACGTATTGAATGAACATTTTTCAAATATACCAAATGCCATATCATGGAGTTTATAAACCAAAACTTTAAACCTTTCCATGCTTTGATAATATTACCTTTTGTCAAATATCATATGCCAAATACCATTTCTTTATATATGTATATCAAACCAAAACTTCACCTTAATATGTCTTGAATTCATTTCCATATGAAAAATATCATATCCATATGTATATACATATCAATCCCAAAAGCAAACCATATACTAAATGAACTTGTAAAAGTTTATAATTCTCAAGTCTATAAACTTAACATGCTTTGAATGTCATAGCATAAGAAATTACTTTGATTTTCAATATGCATATAATCATAGGAACACAACATGCCCTTTTACTTCATGAGTGTCATATTAATGCTGAGAGGTGAACAAAGTTACCATAACTTGATGTTTTCACAAATGGTCATACACCATAATCAAATGAAAAGAAACATTTTGCATCATCCAAACATGTGTATTGATAAACACCACAAGAACTTTGGATCAATATACCATTGTTTTGAAACACCATAATTGAAATAATATTACGCCAACATGCTGATGGAAATGTTATATATGAAAATAGTCATTTCAATGTGTTTTATCCAATGGGACCCCACCTATTATTATTTCAATATATATGTGTGTGTGTGTGTGTGCTTTGCAAGATTTTATAATAGGTGATGAATTTTGAGTCAACAAGCATGAATGATCCGTTCTCGATCACAATGACATTGTTCACAAATCAAGATGTAGCGGTGTGGTCTACATATGGGGTTTAAATGACCCGAAGGGTTACCTAAATCACCACATTAATCAAGTCAAAATGGTTAGTGGTTAACCAAAAACCACCAAATAAGATTGAAGAACACAAGAATCCAAAAAATCAAGCTTATATCCCGTCAACAATATTCTCTCCTTGCACCTGATAGAGGGGATATCAATGATGATCATCCGGTTTTAAGGTTCAAATTCCTATCAATAAAAAAAATCAATCAACATTTGAGAATTCCAGCATGGCAACTAGTCTCCTCAAATATTCATTGAGATGTTATTCGACACCCAATTGTGTCTGAATTCAGAGAGAATTACTTTGGTGATCATATTTGTTCACTAATAGTAGAATGGTGATCCTATTTGTTCCCCAAACAGAAGAAGATGTTAGTTTCTTCTAGCCAAATTAGTTGGCAAATGATCAAGTAATCAAGGAATGTTCAGACATTGTAGTTGTTCACTTCCAGAAATTCTACTCTCTTTCAAAGTTCATTTTAGATGAACCATTCAAAATCCATCTTGGCATTTTTCAGGCATATCTTCAGCAAAGCTTAGTTCATAAGTTTCAGATTGAAGATTGAAGATGATACTAGTTTATGCGCTAGTTATTGTTGTCATACTAGTATAATTATTTAGACTTGTGATTGAGGAGGGGAATGTTAGATTCTAAATCCCTATAGAATCACAAAGTTCAAGACCACATTCTTATGAGTTATCATCCTTATATAATGATGAGGTGTTGTCTGTTGGTCACATACTTATACTTAGAGGGGCGACGAATCAATGTAAGACAATTTTTACCTTTTCAAACATTCATCAACCATAAGAAAACAATCATGTATGAGATCTATTAACTGTAGAACATGGAACACAAGATTTACGTGAAAACCCTTTCGGGAAAAAACCTTAAAACTTCTATTTATAAATCTTTGTAGGAACCAAACTATTGTTACAAATATTTATAGGCACCAACCTACTCGAGACACCAATCCCCATTGATACAAATCTTGGTAGGCACCAACCTACTCTTACAGATCTTTATAGACACCAATTCCCACCACTAAGCACCAACTTAGCAAGAGACACCAGTCTCTTTATTTGAGTGGCACCAACCCACTCTTATAGATCTTCATAGACACCAATCCCCATCGCGAAGCACCAACTTAGCAATATACACTAATCTCTTTGTGAGCTGCACCAACCTTCATTCAGTCTGCTTGCTACTTTTGTCTTCACTAGGTCTACTCATTGCTTCTGCCTCCACCATGTCTACTCATTGATTCTATCTTTACGAGGTCTTCTCAATACTTTTTCCTTTACTAGGTGTGACTAAAATTTGAATTTCCAAATGGTAACTTTCCCAAAGCTTGTTGTTTTGGCTCTCTTCCCAAAAACGAACTTGTACAACATGCCACGTATCCAATTTTACAAATCTGATTCTAAATTTTTTACATGAGTTACTTCTATATGTCTCCTTTGTTCGGAAAAAAAATTCATAGTATGAAGAGTTCCAGAAAAGAAGTTATAGTGAAAATTCCAAACTGACGTGTTTGAAACTGATCTCGAGACCATTCAAAAACCCTAACTTCCACAACGCATATATCAGAAAGTACAATAAGCCAACATCTAAATTTTTTATTTCAAGTACTTCTGTATGTCTCCTCTTTTTTGTAAAAATTTCACAGTTCGAAGTGTCCCAAAAAACAAGTTATAGTGAAAATGCTAAACTGACCTGTTTGAAACTAATCTCAGAACCATTCAGAAACCCCAACTTCCATAGGGCATATCTCAGAACGTACAACGAACCAACAAATGAAATTTATGCCCGAGGTAATTCTGTATGTTTCCTCTATTTTGTAAAAAATTTGCAGTCTGAAGTTTTCGATAAAAGAAGTTATAGTGAAAATGCCAAACTCACATGTTTGAAACTGATCTCAGGACCATTCAAAAACCCTAACTTCCACAGAGCATAGATAAGAAATTACAACAAACCAACATATTAAAATTTTACCCAAGGTACTTTTGTATGTCTCCTCTTTTTTGTAAGAAATTCACCATTTGAAGAGTCTGAGAAAAGAAGTTATATTGAAAATTCTGAACTGACCTGTTTGAAACTAATTTCAGGAGCATTCAGGAACCCTACATTCCACAAGGAATATCTCCAAACATATAGTGAACCAACATATGAAATTTTGAATGCATGTACAAATATATATCTCCTCCTCTACAAAATTTCAAGCTCTGAAACATCCTAGAAAATACGTTATAGCGAAAGTGCCAAGTTGACCTATTTGAAATTGTTTTCAAGAGCATTCATGAACCTTAACTTCCAAAGGGAACATGTCTGAAAGTATAGCGAACCAACATCTAAAATTTTTACCACATGTATGCCAATATTTCTCCTCCATCTCTTCAAACTTTCAAGGTCTAAAACATCCCAGGAATTTTTTTATTGTGAAAATGCCAAGATGACCTAAAACTAATTTCACAACTCTTACCTTTTGGAATGATATTCAATCTTTGCTCATCCACTTCTTTAAATGTTACTACATCTTGCACACACACACTTTCTCTCAATACTATATCTTTTTATACTTTTTCATAACCCTTCATGAAGGGACATGTCCATTATTTAAATAATTAATTCCCCCCCTTTTTTATTTTACTTTTTCAAATACCATGGGAAAATACCCAAACCCATGGGTTTGAAACCACCATTTCACTTTTTACTTTTTCACAATCACCCCTTTTTTAGTATACTTGTAAACCTATATATATAAATCAATCTTGGAAATGTTGTGATCATTGTAATGTCGTAATATGACATTAATGACAACATTAATCCTTTGACATCAATGACAATAATTCCAACAATATCTCCCTTTGTCATTGATGACAATCCTGCAACGAAACACATAGCTCACCAGGCATAGAGAGAATTATCCCCATGTCTACAACTCTCCCCCTGTCTGCAACTCTCTCCCTTTGACATCAATGGAAAAGGGATGCTTCCCCTGAGCTTGTGCTTCTCCTTAAGAATTCAATGATGAGATGGATATTACTTCCAATTTTTGTTTGAGATATTCAAATGTTTCTTTGGGAAGGGGTTCTTTGGTGACAATATATTCCAACTTGACATTCTGTTCTGCTACTTGTTCTCTTAAGAAGTGATACTTGGTTGGAATATGATTTGTTTTTTAGTGCATAACATGATTCTTTGAAATATTTATTGCACTTGTGTTGTCACAAATTATTGATTTCGGATGATCATATTCTACCTTAATATCTTTCAATATTTTCTTCAACCAAAGAACTTGTGTGCAACGTGATGTTGCTGCTATATACTCAACCTCTGCTGTGGATATAGAAGCTATTGATTGTTTCTTGCTCAACCAGGACACTAGACTAGTGTTGCCTAGAAAGAATGCTCCTCCACTTGTACTTTTCCTATCATCAACACTGCTTTCCCAATCTGCATCCATATATGTTGTTAGATTAAAATATTCACCTCCTGAGTACCACAAGCCGAAATCCAAGGTTCCCTTTAGACATGCATATTATTTTCATTTCTTGCATATGAGTTTCTTTTGGTGCAACTTGAAACTATGCAACCTATCCTACTGCTTGAATAATGTCTGGCCTTGATGCAAGAAGATATAGTAGGCTTACAATCATTGATCTGTACAATTTTTGATTTGCTTATGGAGATTCATCGTCTTTGCTTAATTTACAACTTGTGACCATGGGTGTGCTGACTGGTGCACCATCTTCCATTTTGAACTTCTTCAACATTTCCTTGATATATTTGGTTTGTGAAATGATTATGCCTTTGTTGAATTGATAAATATGTAAACCAAGAAAGAATGACAATTCACCAAACATAGACATCTCAAATTCCTTTTTCATTTCTATTCAAACTCTTGGCACATTTTGTTCATATTGTCTCTGTCATCTACATAAACCACAACAATCAACTAATTTTATCCTACTATCTTGATGTAGATATTATTGTGAGAAATTCCTCTTTTAAAGCTTTGTTGTTGTAGACATTTTTCAAGTCTTGAATACCAGGCTCTGGGAGATTGTTTTATCCCATAGAGTGATTTCTTCAATATGCATACATGATCCTTATTTTCTGATAATAAGAATCCTTATAGTTGTTCAATGTAGACATATTCATCTAAATTGTCATTGAGAAATGAAGACTTTACATCCATTTGATAGACTTTGAAGTTCTTGAAACATGTAAATGCCAAAAACATTCGAATAGCTTCTAGTCTTGCAACTAGGGAAAAGGTTTCTTTGAAATCAATACCTTCAACTTGAGCATAGCCTTTACAAACCAATCTTGCTTCATTTATTATTGCTTTTCCATCTTCATTCAATTTGTTCCTAGGAACCCACTTGGTGCCAATCACATTTTTATCTTTTGGTCTTGGAACAAGTTTCCATGTCTCATTCTTCTCAATTTGATTAAGCTCTTCTTCCATGGCATCAATCTAATGCTCATCTTTGATAGCTTCTGTAAAGTTATTAGGCTCTATTTTAGATAGAAAAGAGAATTTTGCATGTTCAGGTGCACTTTGTAATCTTCTTCTAGTCTAAACTCCTGTATCTTTATCACCAATAATTAAATTTTTTCGAATGATTCTTTCAGACAAATCTAGATGGTGTCTTTGTATCTTGACGTTCTGATTCTTATTCTTTAGTTTCTTCTGCTTATTCTTCTCCTTTGTAGCTTGGATCCTTTGTTTGAACATGTGATTTCACCTTTTGATGCCCTGCTTAGTCCACTTTCACATTGGTACTCTCTACAATTTTTCTTAATGCTTTATTTCAACATCGATAAGCCTTGCTTCTCGATGAATAACCCAAAAATATACCTTAATCAAATCTGGAGTCAAATTTTCCCAAGTCTTCATCACCTCTCTTTATATATCATTTGATTCCAAAAAATTTGAATTAATTAACGTTTGTTGGTCTACCCTTCCATAATTCATAAGGTGTTTTGTTGTTGATCGTGATTTTCCCTCTATTCAAAATGTGGACTGTGGTGTTGACTGCTTCTCTCCAAAACCTGTTTGATAGATTAGCTTCATTCAACATTTTTCTAGCCATATCTTGTACAGTTAAATTCTTCCTTTCTACCACTCCATTCTTCTATCGAGTTCTTGCATCTGAAAAATGTTTCTTTATTCCATGAAGCTTACAAAATTCTTCACATTCATTTGAGATAAACTCACCTCCTCTGTCCGAACTCAAGCACTTGATTTTCAAACCAGTTTTGTTTTCAACCAAGGCTTTGAATGCTTTGAACTTATCAAATGATTCATATTTTTCTTTTAGAATTGTAACCCATGTCATTCTAGAGTAATCATCAATGAGCAACATGAAGTAATTTTGACCTTGTATATTTTGTGTTCTTGTAGGCCCACACAGATCTGTATGAATGAGTTCCAATGGCTTCATTGTTGAGTACTCCTTTGATTTTAAGATTTCTCTTGTCTGTTCCCCACGCCGACATTGCTTACAAAGAGTGTTTGAAGGTTTAAAATTCTTTGGCATATCTCTCATTACTTGTTTGGCGCTGATTTTTACTAGATTATCAAAGTTTATACGGCCCATTCTTCTATGCCATAACCAAGTTTCATCTATTTGTCCCATATATCATTTTTCTCCCTTGATATCATTGAGGATATATACATTATTTGAGCTTTTATATTCATTTTTCGCTAATCTTCTTGAGCCTTTAATCCTTATCTCACAACATTGAGAATTAAACGTGAGAGTGTGTCCTTGATCACACATTTGAATAACACTGAGAAGATTATGTTCCAAACCTTCAACATACAAGACATTCACTATTTTAGTCTTTCCATTATCAATATTAAGAGTACCTTTTCTGGCTATCCTTGTGGTAGCATTATTTCTAAATGCTACACTGCCTTTGTTTACTTCCTTAAAAGTACGAAACTTGTTCTTGTCCCCTGTCATGTGGCTTGAGCATCCACTATCAATGTACCATTTGTTTCCTTTGTTTTGAGAATGAAGGGAAGTTTCCACAAGCATAGATTCCTCCTCCTTCTTCTTTTCTTGCTCCTGCTTCCTTTTCCAAACTTTTGTGGGTTCTTTCTTTTGTTTGGCAAGGGTATCTTCTTCCTTGTTTTGTCTAGAAATTTCCACTAGGCCACTCCTACAAAAATGTGCTATGTGACCATAATTGTTGCACTTATAACATGCAACATTGTAATCAAATAATGTATCAAATGAATTATAGTTTCTATTTGATAACCCACAACTACTTTTTTTTTTGGTTCCATACATGATCATTTCTTGCATATGCTCTACAATCTATTGCTTTATGACCAAAATGATTACAACACAAACAATAACCGAGGAAAGAGTTTTGGTACCAAGTTGTGTGAGGCCATCTTGGTGGGAAAGATCTTCCGAATCTATCCTTGTTGTCTTTGGGAGGAATGCCAATTTTTTGCGGAACATTTTTTCTCTCTTCCTGTTGTCTTTGTCACTGATGAAGCTTTTTAGTACATCAACATAGATTTTAGATTTTCCTTCATTTACTTTCTTCAGTGGCTATGGAGCTTTTGAATCTTCTTTGTTGGTCATATGACTCTTATCATAGACAAGATCAATTTTAATGAGTGGTGATATTCGACATTTAATGATATCATCTAAGATTTTAGTGCTCTTTTCAAACTTCAAGCTTCTATTCAACTGAGCAGTTGATTTCTCCAATTCCTTTCTTAAGGAAACAATTTCATCTTCCATCTCCTCACAATTTTCTTCCTTTCCCTTTAGTTGGATTCTCACGACTTCTTCCATCCCTTTTTTCTCTTCTGGTTGAATATTTAGGTTGATAATAGTATTCTCTGTTTCTTCAAGGCTTAGTGAATTTTTTTCTTTTGCATCGCAATCCTTCTCTTCATATTTCTGTAGCTTCTCCTTTAGTTTCAAATTATTTTTCTTAAGCTTCTTTATTTTGCTTAAGGAACACATGATTTCTTCTTCAAGATCTACTTTTGAATCTATTTTGACATTTTGTTCTTCTTTTGAATCCACCATTTATTTCCCTTTGTATTCATTTTCCAAAGTATTAGTCTTTGTTTCCATTGCCATGTGTTCTCTCGAGATATACCTTCCAATGGTTAGACTATTTATGAAGGAATTGACTTTGATACCAATTGTTGAGCACACACTTATACTGAGCGGGTGTGTGTGTGTGAATCAACATAAGAATTTTTTTGCTTTCTCAAACATTCATCAACCATAACAAAACAATCACATATGAGATCTATTAACTGCAGAACATGGAACACAAGATTTACGTGGAAACCATTTCGGGAGAAAACCACAAAAAATATCTTTATAATTATTTGTAGGAACCAACCTACTCTTACAAATATTTGTAGGCACCAACCTACTAGAGACACCAATCACCACTGGTACAAATCCTAGTAGGCACCAACCTACTCTTACAGATCTTTGTAGACACCAATCCTCACCGCTAAGCACCAAATTAGCAAGAGACACTAATATCTTTGTTTGAGTGACACCAACCAACTCTTATATATCTTCATAGACACCAATATATTGGAGACACCAATCCCCACCACTAAGCACCAACTTAGAAAGAGACACCAATCTCTTTGTGAGCTGCACCAACCTTCACCGAGTCTACTTGCTACTTCTTCCTTCACCAGGTCTGTTTACTACTTCTACCTTCACTAGGTCTACTCACTACTTCTTCCTTCACCAAGTCTGCTCACTACTTCTTCCTTTACTAGGTCTGACAAAAATTTGAATTTCCAAATGGTAACTTTCCCAAAGCTTGTTGTTTTGGGCCTCTTCCAAGAATGAACTTGTACAATATGCCACGTTTCCATTTTTGAAAATATGATTATGAATTTTTTACACGAGATACTTCTATATGTCTCCTTTATTTTGTAAAAAAATCACAGTCTGAAGAGTTCTAGGAAATAATTTATAGTGAAAATTCCAAACTGACATGTTTGAAACTGATCTCGGGACCATTAAAAAACCGTAACGTCCACAAAGCATACCTAAAAAAATACAATAAACCAACATCTAAATTTTTTACCCGAGGTACTTTTATATGTCTCCTTTGTTATGTAAATATTTTATGGTCTGAAGAGTCCCAAAAAATAATTTATAGTGAAAATTCCAAACTGGCTTGTTTGAAATTGATATCAAGACCATTCCGAAACCCAAAATTCCACAGAGCATATCTCAGAAAGTAAAATGAAACAAAATCTGAAATTTTTACCTAAGGTACTTATGCATTTCTCCTATGTTTTGTAAAAATTTCACAGTTTGAAGAGTCCCAAAAAATAAGTTATAGTGAAAATTCCAAACAGACTTGTTTGAAATTGATCCCATGACCATTCAAAAACTCTAACTTCCACAGAGCATATCTCAAAAAGTACGGAGAACCAACATATGAAATATTTACCTGAGGTACTTCTATATGTCTCCTTTGTTTTATAAAAATTTCATAGTTTGAAGAGTCCCAAAAAATAAGTTATAGTGAAAATTGCAAACTGACCTGTTTGAATATGATTTCAGGAGCATTCAAGAACCCTAACTTCCATAGGGAATATCTCCGATCATATAGCGAACCAACATCCAAAATTTTGACCACATGTACATAGATATCTCTCCTTTGTCTCTACAAAATTTTTAGGTCTGAAACATCCCATAAAATGCATTATAATGAAAGTTCCAAGCTGACCCGTTTGAAACTGATTTCAGGAGCATTCAAGAAGCCTAACTTCCACATGACATATCTCCCAAAGTATAGCGAACCCACATCTCAAATTTTTACCACATGTACACCAAGATTTCTCCTCCATATCTTCAAAGTTTCAAGGTCTGAAACATCCCCAAAAAAATTATCGTGAAAATGCCAAGATGACCTGAAACTAATTTTGCAACTCTTCCCTTTTGGAATGATATTCAATCTTTGTTCATCCACTTGTTCAAATGTTACTACATATTGCACACACACACTTTCTCTCAATACTATTTTATACTTTTTCTTAACCCTTCATGAAGGGACATGTCCATTAATTAAATAATTAATTCCCCTTTTTTATTTTACTTTTCCAAATACCATGAGAAAATACCCAAACCCATGGGTTGAACCACCATTTCACTTTTTTCACATGCACCCCTTTTTTAATATACTTGTAAACCTATATATATATATCTTGGAAATGTTGTGAGTATTGTAATGCCATAATATGACATTAATGCCAATAATTCCAACAGTGTCATTATTCAATAATGAGGTGTTAGTGAGATCTAGATCTAGAGGTGGTTAAATACATGTACTATATATTGACATAATGAGATGAATACATGAGTTGAGATTGGTCTAAAGACGTTTCTGCCAAGTTCTTGTCTTGCTTGTTCTACTTCTTAACATGGTATCAAAACTCTTATGGTCTTAAGGGCATGATAGCACCATGGTATATTTTCTATGACAAGTCGAATCTACAACCTTGGCATTGAAAATCAAATCGTCATCAATGAGGACGTAGATCTACATTAAGCTAGATGCACAATAACAAAAATGAGGTAGCTCTCCATGATAGTTTTCCATGGAAATTTGATTAAGGTTCATATATTATAATGTCTATTATTATTGTGATGCATATCTTGTTGATATCTTGAGAACACAAGTAATTTTTTAAAAGTCTTTGGTTCATCAAAGATTTGCATTATATTATTGTAAATTTCTTCCTTATCCGGGCCTTGAAACTTCAATAAGAATGGATCTTGGAATTATGGAGTGGAGTGTCATATTTATTTTGCTACATATTGTATATGGATATTGAGCTATTGTGTGGAGCGGGTCGAACTGTAAAAGATAGCATATAAGATCTGTCACTACATAACAAAATCATTGTTGAAGTATAGGCTTTAAATATATCTCATATCAGATAATTTTACAACTCCAATTCAAAGCTATCTAAAATTTGAGCTTGGATTGGAACGAATGATAATTTGTTGCAACTCAAGTTGATTGAACACATATTGTATAAAGGAAACATTATTTGCATCTACTGGATCTGAGCCACATCGAAGTGAGACTATTGTAATTTTGTTGCTTCCTTTGGTGGTGATGATTATTGTGTTGGTAGAAAGCTACCTGCTCATTGAGAGTCAATGAATTGACCATGTTGTGGTGCCACTTGAAATCCTTGTAGAACTTAATTAAATTACATGCATCAACCATTGAGGAAGATTAAAGAAACAATTCATGAGAATTAATGTTTTTGTTTTCTTCGTAACTCTTTGGGGTTGTCAATAGAACTTATGAGGACGACCCTAGATTTTTTTTTTCCATATATTCATCATCCAGTAATCCAAGGAAATGGATATGAATTCATCCAGGCCTATGACAATGGTGTTCTTAGAGTCGTCATGATCTTGAATTGTTTCAATGCACCAAAGATTTGAGACCCACCATACCTTCACAATTTTATTCGAGGAGTCCATATACAGAAACAGTTGTTGTAAGCCAGACAACATATCGCGCCAATATTATTCAATGAGTTAGGTTTTTTGGGACGACTAGATCTGCATCGATAACACCAAACACTTGGGGATAAAATATTTGATGCAGGATCATCACCAACAACAACTAAGAACCCAACGTGCATGTTGGAGAATTTTAAATTTTGAAGAAGGCGTATCACACAAATCTTTTGAAAGGATTGTAATTAAAGAACCTCTTTAATGCTATGGATCTGGATGATTTCATGAGGACATCGAAGAATGTATTTTCTTTTAATGAAGCCAAGTGTAGTACAGATTCGATGTGTTCAATCTTATCTGTCTGTCACAAATATTTATTGTAATAAATTTTAAGTAGTTGATAACTTTTATTCTGATAGGATAGCTCTAGAGTAGTTGGAGGGAAGAGCTCGAAGAGCCCCTCTTGTATAAAGTTTTGCGTTGTTTCCCAATAGAGGTTGTTGAAAGGCTGCTGAAGATATTGTATAGATTGTTGAATCTATTGTATAGAAGTTGTTGAATCTTATCAGAGTTTATAAACACATGTATATTTCGATTGAATGAATATAACAGAGGAGGATTGTGCCAAATGTCTGGTGTTGCTGTGTCTATCTGAATGAATGGTAGACTCTCTGTTTATTTTCAATTCTTTGTTGTTTCTTGTTCTTGTGTTTATGAATGCATTTACATGGTTGAATGTATGAATCTGTAAAGATTTAGATAAGTTTCAATTGCTTCTCTTATATGAGCAAGTGCAAGCATGCATAGGGTCCGCAAGGTGTGCGTTGACAGAGTTTGTTTCGACTTGTGAGATCATATGAGATAACACAAAACTTGTATGTGCAAGGAGTACATAACGTTCGCAAGGTGTGCGTGATATAGTCTGTTTTGACTTAGAAAGTTCTGGAGAGATAACTAGAAGGAAGATCGTCCACAAGGAGTGCGTGACAGAGTCTTCTGACTCAGAAGCTCAAAAGGAGTAAATGAAGTTGTCCACATAAAGGCTAAGTTACAGAGGAGGACCTGTTGCTAGGCGTGCACAAGCTGAAATTCGACTAAGTGTGGAAAATAGTATTTTAAGGAGAGAAAGGTTCGAGAGGAACAAATTTCAGGAGGAAGAGTGGCGAGAAATATTCAAAGGGAGGAGTCCTTTAAGGTTTCCCAAGATTAACAGACAAGAGCAGTCCAAGAGGAATTGGGATCATTCTAGACCATCAGATCTGGGAAAAGTTGCACAGAGAATTGACCGTGAGGTGTTTCAGAATTTCGGAGTTCGAAGTATTTCGAAGTGTTGAGAAGTGGGATTGCCGAAGTTGAGAAGTCGTGAGGCAAATATTGACTGTTGGCTGTGAAGAGGCATGTGGCAACAGATTATAGATTCTGGGAGTTAGAGGTCCGGAGGAGTTAAGTGTGAAGTAAGTGAAATTTCGCGAAGTCGTGAAACTCGAAATACAACTGGACCGTCAGATCCAAGAAGACATGGGGTAGAGATATGTGAATTCGGGGAAAGGTGTTTCAGAAGGAAACAAAGGCAGAGGTTGAAATATTTACGAATCCCGAAGTTGCGAAGGGGTTGGCCCGAGGTTACAACCATGGACACATAAGAGAAAGAGTCTAGCACGGGGCTAGTACTCACACATTAGTGTTGGCAAGCACTAGAGAGCGGAGTTGCAAGTATTATGAACTTGCAGGTGACATTAAGGGGACTTGTGTCTGTGTGTGTATTGATTGTTAAGGGTCTATTGAAGGCCCGAAGATCTAATTCAGCTCAGTAGATTGACGATCCAAGACCGGGAGGTCGCAGAATCCCCAGGAGGGAAGGGGGGTTGTGCATCAAGTGGTATCAGAGATAACATAATTGATTTCTTTAGGAAAAGGAGACAAAGAAGTAGGCTGATATCATCAAGTGGTATCAGATACATCAACACAATGCCACCTAGGAGACTTGCAGAGCTGCCCATAGAAAATAGAGCTATGGAAAGGGAGATGCGAGAACTCAGAGCAAGGATGGATGCCATGGAAACAACACAGAGGAGAGCACTTGATGCTGGAGACGTCAGTGATGCAGATAATGAAAAAGTGGAAGTTGAAGAAGCTGTAACATAGGATGCTGCGGAGGAATGCTTGCTGAGAGTGGTTGTCAAGTTGGGAGCTAGAGAAAAGATAAACATCCCAATGTATGAAGGTAATTTGGATGTTGAAGAATTGCTTGATTGGATACGAGAAATGGACAAGTATTTCAACTATGAAGATGTCGATGAGAAGAAAAAGGTGAAACATGCTATCACTAGGTTAAAAGGACATGCAACACCGTGGTGGGATGAACTGCAGGATGATAAGAGAATCAAAGGAAAACAATAGATTAAGAGCTGGGATTGAATGGTAGCCAAGCTAAAGACTAAATTCACACCCAAGGACTACTAGATAAATATTTTCAGGAGATTGTAGAACCTGAGGCAGAAGGGAATGACAATCAAGGTGTACACAGAGGAGTTCTATAGGCTGAACATCAGGGTTGGACAAAGAGAGAGATGAGGAAAAAGTTGCCAAATACATCAATGGCCTGAGATATGAAATCCAGGATGAAATCAACATGATGACAATAAGGACAATGGAGGATGCTTATCAAATTGCGCTAAAAGTAGAGGAGAAGTTGGCCAGAAAGCAGAGTCAGCAGATCAGAGGTAGAAGTTTAAACATAGGCAATGAAATTTCCCATGACAAGGAACATAATCCCAAAAGTGAGGCGGAGAAACCACATATTCACTCTGAAAGAGGAGGAAGTTCCCAAGGAAGACAAAGAGGTGGTAGAAACTCTTTCCTAGAGGAAGAGAAAGAGGTATAGGAGGAGAAGTAAAGTTTTATGCTCGTGGAAAGACAAGACATATGTCTTGGGAATGCCCCGAGAGAAAGAAAGAAGGAGGTTAAGCTCACATTTCAGAAGCACAGAAGTGAGACGTTGAAGTAGAAGGTGCAGAATATGGGAGATATTTGATGATGAAGAAGGTTCTCTTAAAACTCGAGCCAGAGGTTGAAAATCCAGTGCATAGGAACAATTTGTTCAGGACAACTTGCAAGACTAAAGACATAGTATGGAAGGTGATCATTGAAAGCGGGAGCACTAATAACTTAGTATCCACATAGATGGTGGAAAAGTTGGAGTTGGAGACGACTTCACATCTGACGCTGTATAAAGTCTCATGGTTGCAGAAATGTCATCAGGTAATGGTAACTAAATAATGCCTTGTTGAATTTAAAATAGGAGGGTATAGGGATGAGATCCTATGTGATGTGATTCCCATGGATGTATATCATGTTTTGTTGGGAAGACCATGGCAGTATGACAAGAATGTCATTCATGATGGGAGAAAGAATACTTATACTTTGGAGAAAAATGGTAGGTCACACATGTTACTCCTAATTGAGGAGAAGAAAGTGAAGGAAGAAGCCATCACTAGCATACTTCTCATGAGTGGGAAGGAACTCCTGAGTGAAGTAAAGAAAGAAAAAGAGATGCAGTTTGTTGTAGTAAGGAAGATGAAAGTTATCCTTACAAGTATTTCTATGGAGGATACGCCTGAGGAAATTCAGGAGCTGTTGGAAAATTTTGCTGACATAATAGTGGATGAGTTGCCGAGCTCATTTCCACCTATCAGAAGTATCAACCATCACATTGACTTGATACTAGGAGCAAGTCTGTCAAATAAAGAAGCGTATAGATTTAGACCTCAAGAGAATGAGGAGGTAAAAAGACAAGTTCAATATTTGTTAGACAAAGGTTTGGTCAGAGAAAGCTTGAGTCCATGCGCAATACCAACTGTGTTGATTCCGAAGAAGGATGGAGGATGGAGAATTTGTACAAACTCAAGGGCCATAAACAAGATCACCATTAGGTACATATTTCCATTGCCAAGTATGGATGAATTAATGGTTTGTTTAAGTGGAGCAAACTATTTTTAAAAGATAGATTTGAAAAGTGGATATCACCAGATAAGGATGAGGGAAGGTGATGAGTGGAAACAAACCTTCAAGACAAATGAGGGATTGTATGAATGGCTTGTTATGCCATTTGGATTAACAAATACCTCGAGTACTTTTATGAGGTTGATGAATGAAGTGTTGAAGGATTTTATTGGTAAGTTTGTAATCGTATACCTGGATGATATACTGGTCTTCAGTAAAACTGAAGAAGAGAATCTGAGACACTTAACATTAGTGATGAGGAGATTGCAGTCAGAGAAGCTGCTGGTAAATTTAAAGAAATCCTCTTTTATGAAGGCAAAACTCATTTATTTGGGTTTTGTGATCTCTTTGAATGAATTGAAGATGGATCCCGAAAAGGTGAAAGCAATCAGAGAATGGCCGTCACCAAGGAGTATATTTGAGGTGAGAAGCTTCCATGGATTAGCGAGTTTCTATCGGAAGTTCATTAGAAATTTCAGTGAGATCGGTGCATAGATGATAGATACAGTGAAGAAAAGACACAAGTCTTTCAAATGGACATAGGACGTTGATAAAAGATTCAATATATTGAAGGAGAAGATAACAGAACAATCGATTATGGTATTACTAGATTTCAAGAAGACATTTCAGGTGAGGTGTGATGCGAGTGGAGTTGCAATTGGAGCAGTCTTGAGCCAAGATAATAGGCCTATTGCATATTTCAGTGAGAAGATGAATGACACTAAGAGAAAGTACTCCACATATGATAAAGAGTTTTACGCCATAATTCAAGCCTTGAATAAATGGAGGCACTACCTTGTTCCAAAAGAGTTTGTTTTGTATAGCGATAATCAGGCTTTACAATTCATAACTAGACAAGAAAAGTTAAACCAGAGACATGCCAAATGGATAGAGTTTATGCAAAATTTCACTTTTGTCATTAAACATATTTCTGGTAATGCTAACAAGGTTGCTAATGCATTGAGCAGGAGATGTCTAATTCTGCAGGAATTTCAGGTGAAAACCTTGGGGTTTGAACACCTTAAGGAAATGTATCATGATGATCCATATTTCAAGGAGGCATATGAAGCATGTGTGAATACTGGGCTCAGAGACAGAAGCCAGTGGGACGAATATTTGATTCAGGACAGGTTTCTATTTAAAGGGTGCTAGTTGTGCATACCAAAGTGTTCGATGAGGAAAATTTGCTGAAGGAAAAGCATAGTGGAGGTCTAGATAGACATTTCAACCATGAAAACAAGTTTGCACAATTGAATAGTTCGTATTATTGGCCATGTATGAGAGAATAGGTGAAAATGTTTGTGAACATATGTAAGATTTTCTAGTATGCAAAGGGAAAGAGACAAAATACTGGGTTGTATCAACCATTGCCTATTCTAGAGAGACCTTGGGATGCGATAAGCATGGATTTCATGTCGGGATTGCCAAGAACATAAAGAGGAAGTGATTCTGTATTTGTGGTAGTTGAAAGATTTTCAAAGATGGCACACTTTATCCCATGCTAGAAAACCAGTGATGCAACACACTTTGCTAACTTTTTTTTCAAAGAAGTTGTGAGACTTCGTGGATTTCCCAAGACTATTGTTTCAGACAGGGATACCAAATTTGTTGGTCATTTCTGGAGAATATTGTGGAAGAAGATAGGAATAGAACTATCCTTTAGTTCTTCCTATCACCCTCAAATGGATGGACAGAATGAGGTAGTGAATCAGAGTTTAGGATATTTGTTGAGAAGTTTGGTCACTGAACATCATAGTCAGTGGGATCAGATTCTAGCATAAGCAGAGTTTGCATATAATGACTCAGTGAACGAAAGTACCAGAAAGAGTCCATTTCAGATAGTGTATGGAATGAATCCCAGGGGGGTGTCAAAGTTAAGAGATCTGGAGTAGAGTGAATTCAGAAGTGCTGGAGCCGAAGACTTCACTGCAGAAATGCAGGAGCTTCATATTCAGATCAAAGAGCAGTTGCAGAGGAGAAACAATGAATATAAACACAAAGATGATCAACATAGGAGGAAACTTCAATTTGAAGTTGGAGATCAAGTTCTAGCACATATTAGGAAGGAGAGGTTCCCAAGAGGAACATATAATAAACTAAAGTTGAAGAAGATAAGACTGTGCAAAATCCTAAGAAAATTTGGTGAGAATGCTTATGAGATAGAGCTTCCAAAAGATGTGGGTATATCGCCCATATTCAACATTGCAGACCTGTATCCTTACAGGGAAGATGGACCCAGAGGAACCAAAAATCAGAAAGATATCCAGTGGAAAAAACAAATGCCTGTAGCAAATAAGCTGTAGATGGAGCATATGGTAGATTGGTGAATTGGTAACAAGACCAGGAGGAAAGCATATTTTGAATATTTGGTAAAATGGAAGGGATGCCCAATAGAATATGTTAGTTGGGTAAGCGAAGCGGATATCCAGAAGCATGGACGGTCAGTGCAGGAGCTCATGGACATGAGTCCATGAATTTTTCAGCCATAGGAGTATGATACAGGAGCATCGCTAGCAAAGCGCGAGTGGAGGACAACTAAGCACCCAACGCACATTTTGGAGAATTTTAAATTTTGAAGAAGGCGTATCACACAAATATTTTGAAAGGATTGTAATTAAAGAACCTCTTTAATTCTATGGAGATGGATGATTTCATGAGGACATCGGAGAATGTATTTTCTTTTAATAAAGTTGAGTGCAGTACAAATTCGATGTGTTCGATCTTATCTGCCTGTCACAAATATTTATTATAATAAATTCTAAGTAGTTGATAGCTTTTATTTCGATAGGATAGATCTAGAGTAGTTGGAGGGAAGAGCTCGAAGAGCCCCTCTTGTATAAAGTTTTGCGTTGTTTCCCAGTAAAGGTTGTTGAAAGGCTGTTGAAGCTATTGTATAGATTGTTGAATCTATTGTATAGAAGTTGCTGAAGCTTATCAGAGTTTATAAACACATGTATATTTCAGTTGAATGAATGTAACAGAGGAGCATTGTCCCAAATGTCTAGTGTTGCTGTGTCTATCTGAATGAATGGTAGACTCTCTTTTTATTTTCAATTCTCTGTTGTTTCTTGTTCTTGTGTTTATGAATGCATTTACATGGTTCAATGTATGAATCTGTAAAGATTTAGATAAGTTTCAATTGCTTCTCTTATATGAGCAAGTGAAAGCATGCATAGCGTCCGCAAGGTGTGCATTGACAGAGTCTGTTTCGACTCATGAGCTCAAAAGAGATAACGTGAAACTTGTATGTGCAAGGAGTACATAACGTCCACAAGGTGTGCGTGACAAAGTCCGTTTTGACTTAGAAAGTTATGGAGTGATAGCTAGAAGGAAGATCGTCCGCAAGGAGTGTGCGATAGAGTTTTCTGACTCAGAAGCTCAAAAGGAGTAAAGGAAGTTGTCCACAGAAAGGCTAAGTTACAGAGGAGGACTTGTTGCAAGGCATGCACAGGCTGAAATTCGACTAAGTGTCGAAAAAATAATTTTAGGGAGGCAAAGATTCAAGAGGAACAAAGTCTAGGAGGAAGAGTGGCGAGAAATATTCAAAGGGAGGAGTCCTTTAAGGTTTCCCAAGATTAACGGACAAGAACCGTCCATGAGGAATTGAGATCATTCCAGACCATCAGATCTGGGAAAAGTTGCATGAAGAATCAACCGTGAGGTGTTTCAACATTTCAGAGTTTGGAGCATTTCGAAGCGTTGAGAAGTGGGATCGCCGAAGTTGAGAAGTCGCAAGGTGAATATTGATCGTTGGTTGCGAAGAGGAACGTGGCAGTGGATTAGAGATTCCAAGAGTTAGAGGTCCGTAGGAGTTAAGTGTGAAGTAAGTGAAATTTCACGAAGTCGCGAAACTCGAAATATAGCTGGACCGTCAGATCTAGGAAGACACGCGACAAAGATCCGTGAATTCGGGGAAAGGTGTTTTGGAAGGAAACAAAGGCGGAGGTCGAAATATTTCCAAATCCTGAAGTTGCGAAGGGGTTGGCCCGAGGTTACAACCGTGGACACATAAGATAAAGAGTCTAGCACGGGGCTAGTAATTGCACATCGATGTTGCCAAGCGCCAGAGAGCGGAGTTGCAAGTAGTCTGAACTTGCAAGTGACATCAAGAGGACCTGTGTGTGTGTGTATTGATTGTTCAGGGTCTTTTGAAGGCCCAAAGAGATAATTCAGCTAAGGATATTGATGATCCAAGACCGATAGGTCATAGAATCCCCAGGAGGGAAGGGGGGTTGTGCATCAATATTTTCCAGGGGAAAACATCATAAACAAGAGTCAACAATGCTCTGTTGATTGCCATGTGTCAATGCTCTGTTGATTGCCATGTGTCCCACACACTGTTGTAAAGTGAGATCTCCCACTAGGTAGCTCATGTGCATCAATCAATAAATGTGAAAATGACATAAGTCACTTTTTTCAAAGAAAGGTAATTTTTTTCTTCCCACATGGAAAGGTTAACAAATGAACTATTTGCTTATATTGAAATCCATCTCTTTACATGGCATGAAAGCAAGATGGAATGAATTGTTTGATGAATGGTGAGTTATAATTGGTGATCTTATGTCTTCATTGAAAAATAAGATCTTGTGACCTATTGAGAAGAAAAGTTAAAAGTTTGAAGGAAAGTTGAAATATTGTGACTTTTTGAGAAGGAATGTTGAAAGATAGTAACCTCTTGAGAAGGAAAGTTAAAAGATTGTGACCTCTTAAGAAGGAAAGTTAAAATATATTTATATGACCATTTGAGAACATAAGTTAATAGATTTTGTAATTAAATAAAGTTAAATTATTTTTATATGACGGTATGAAAAGGAAAGTTAAGAGATTTTTAATTGCAAAATAGTGAAAAGGATGTTGGTTGATCCATTTTGCAAAAAGGAGGCTAATTGTATTTTTGTAACCTTTTAAAAGGAAAAGAAAGATAAGATTTTATTATTGTTGTAACCTTTTAAAAGGAGAAGTGAGATAAGTTTATTTTGAAAAAGTCAAAAGGATTTCCTCATGCAAAAGAAAATTATAATCATGCAAAACCAATAAAAAAACATATCAATTTTTGGTGGTGATTGTGTCTTAGACTATTATTGTTAGGGACCTATCCTTCCTAACCCTTCATGTAGGTAGAATAATATATTTTCCATGTGACAAAGGACAACATCAGTTTATAAGGCCTATTTAATAAAGGAGAACAAGTCAATGGAAGAAGACCTAATAGAAGCTTTCGCTTCTAGAAAGATCTTCTGCTAGAAGGTTCTTTAGAAGATAGAATTAGTATAAATAAGAGTAGGAGGCATGATAAGTTTTGTGTGGAGAATTATTGTAATAGAGTGTTTCTCTGTTGGAGGTTTACCCCTTGAAGAGGCAAGTGAACATTGTTTCCTATCAATAAAGGTATTATTATGGTGTTGTGGTTTCATATATTGTGTTGTTCCACCATTATTTTCTGCAGTATTTCTGTTTTTCTGCTATTATAATAGATCTGGTACCTTACAAGTGGTATCAGAGCACTTTCCTTGGCAAAAATTTGTGGGTTATTTTTTTCGAGGGTAGAGATGTATTCCGACGTCTTAAAGCTACAACGATATGTTGTTCAATGCATAAATCCACGATCGGGGAAGCATACACTTAGGAACTACAAGTGGTACTTAAGTGCACATTATTGGCCACCCTTGTAACCCATGTTGGTACCCCTTCAAGTGGTAGCGCATCAGACAACACATGTATACATATCGACCTAGATATCCTGAAGCCCTCCATAGATACACTGATCGACCACCTGATTGTTATAGTGCCACCAAGAACAACACTTGGTAAGATACTCTCTAGTACGTGGGTAATCAGGTAGTACGACTAAGGGTACAATATAGCCTCCTTAGTTGGTGCCTTGAGATATTGGGATGAGTACTACTGTTTGACCCCACACGTATATCCGAGAGCTATAACATAGGGAAAACCCTTGTCTGTAGAAACTCTCAACACCCTCACCCTTGGGACGGAAACAAAAAAGACAAAGACAATATCTATTGCCGTGCAACCTTGCTTCTTGTATTCGGGTTGCACAATTGCTACACATTTCTTCCTATTAAGAATTTGGCCATTTCGCCACTGCAGTATTATTTAGATCGGAGTATAACTTCGTAGGAGTTAAAAAGAAAAGAGTATAGTGGTCCCACCGACACCCTTATTATGGACTTATCCCATTGGATTTCTCTCCTCACCCTGATCGTAGTGGTACCTTTCATTTTCAAGATTTTTTTTCATGGACCCGACCCCCTTCTCTACGCCCCTATTTTCCACCTCTCCCATTATATTCCCATTTTTTCCCTGATCGTCGTGGTACCTATCACTTATAATTCTGTGGTCCCAGCCACCCCGTTTCCCTTACAAGAACCCCTCATATCCAAATGGCCACCACTCGCAACCAAGACCTGCAAGCTTGCATCACTCAGATCAAGGAGTCCCTCAACCAAGTGACTTCTGAGATTGATTCCACCAATTCCCACATTGAAAAATTAGAGACCCACGCCCAACAAAAATTTGATGCCATTGTTGTCAACCACTTGTTGAACCGCCCCCAAGGTCCTTCCTTCTTGGACCAACCGTTCCACTTAGATGGTGTCGATTCCTCTCATTCTATTCTTTTTCAATCCAACTCCTTTCATCGTGACCCTCGTCTTTCCCAAGTTGAGGTCAATAAATTTGATGGCTCCGACCCCACGGGTTGGGTCACTCAAATGGAGCATTATTTCTCTCTGCATGTCATTACCGATGAGTTGGCCAAACTTCGTTATGTTGTTCTCTATCTGGATCCCGAACGTCGAGAATGGTGTAAAAATGCACGCCAGGGGTATATTGCATGGACCCAATTTGTTGCAGAGCTCTATGAACGCTTTAACATTGACACCCACTATTTAGGACAATTGACCAAGTTGAAACAATCAGACACAATGGAATTATTTATAACTTCCTTTGAGCATTTGGACTTCTGAACATAGACATGACAGATGTGTTCTTTTGAGAATGCTTTATCAGTGGCCTAAAGGATGAAATCCAATCCCATGTCCTCATTGATCACCCTCATACTTGGTTGGAAGCTACTACACATGCTAAAGAATCCCAACAAGTTGTTTTTTCCTAGGACAAAAAACCCTCTTTTGTTCCTCTCCCTCGCCCCACAAATCCTGCCCCCCTGCAACTCCCTTCAAGTTCTAGAAATTAACTTGGGCCGAAATGGCTAAGCGCCAACTCAAGGGTCTTCCTCGGCACAAGTGTAAGGAACAAATTTTTTTATGGCCATTTTAGAGGATGTTGCTAAAGAAGAAGTTGTAGTTCCCCCTCCTGAAAAGATACCCCTTCCAGATGCTACTATGGAGCCTGCTGACCCACTCGAAGTTGACCCCCTTATTTCATTGCATGCTATCACTAGCTTCTATGCTCCACAAACCCTCAAGCTCATTGGATATATTAAGCATAGGAAATTCATCATCCTTGTTGATAGTGGAAGCACCCATAATTTAATTCACCGATGCATTTCCAAGGAAACCAATTGCTATACTCATGTCATCAACAATTTTTAAATAATGATAGATAATGGCGGGTCCATGAAATGTGGTGGGCATTGTGAAAATGTATGTCTTCAAATTGGATAGTACCACTTGAAATCTCATATGTTTTCCATCGACACAGGTGATTGTGACATTGTGCTAGGTGTTGAATTGTTACACAGTCTGGGCCCCATTCTCATGGATTTTAAGGCATTAACCATGCAATTCCACCAGGAGGGACAACAATATCAATTCCAAGGACTCACAATAGGTTCTCCCAAGATCATCAGTTCCCATCGAATGGAAAATCTTCTCAAGAAAGGTCATTTAGGTATTATTTCCCAACTCCATTCCATTCAAGTAGTCGAGACACCCTCCGTGCATCTTGACCTCCAATCTATCATATCCAAACACCAAGCTATTTTTTCCACTTCTCAGGGCCTTCCTCCTTCCCATGGTGTTCATGATTATTCCATTCCCCTTGTTACTGACAACCTTCCTCCCAATGTTCTCCCTTATCGTCATCCCTTTTCCCAAAATAATGAAATTGAGAAAATAGTGCAAGATTTGCTCCAAGTGGGTGTTATCCACCCTACTACCAGCCCCTGTTCTTCTCCTATGGTCATGGTACTCAAGAAAGAAGGTACTTGGCGCATGTGTCATAACTTTCACGCCCTCAATAAACTCACCATCAAACACAAGTTTCCCATTCCTGTTATTAATGATCTCTTGGATGAATTGACTAGTGCTGCTCAGTACTTTACTAAACTTGATCTCTGTTTTGGCTACCACAAGATACGTATGAAAGAAGAAGACATTCCCAAGACTACCTTTAGAACTCATGAGGGTCACTATGAGTTCTTGGTCATGCCCTTTGTCCTGTGTAATCCCCCCTCCAACTTCCAAAGTCTCATGAATCATGTCTTCCATCCTTTTCTCCCTCATTTTGTCTTAGTTGTCTTTGATGATATTCTCATCTATAGTAAAACTTGGACATCCCATCTCACCCATGTGGATCAAGTTCTCCATCTACTCTCTAAGCACCAACTTTTCCTTAAATAATCTAAATGTGCCTTTGGAGCCTCAAAAGTGGAGTACCTCAGTCATATTGTGGGCAAGGATGGTGTATGGGTGGATCCTAAGAAAATTGAAGCTATGAAGGATTGGCCTCACCCTAAAACTCTTAAGAGCTTGCATGGATTTCCGGGTTTAACATGTTATTATTGTTAATAATTATGGAAAAATTGTAGCACCTTTCACTGCTCTCCTTAAAAACAATGCCTTCACTTGGACTCCAATAGCTGACCAATCCTTCTAGGCCTTGAAAGACGCTATGTGCATGACTCCGATCCTAGCCCTTCTCGACTTCACCAAGAATTTTAGCTTGGAATGTGATGCTTCTAGAAAAGGAATTGGGGCAGTCCTTATGCAATATGGTCAACCTTTGGCCTTCACCAACAAACAACTTTCAGAAATTGTTTTGGGACAATCCATCTATGAAAAGGAAATTTTGGCTATTTTACATGGCATGGATCTCTGGAATCCTTATTTAGTGGGGCAACTTTTCCAGATTAAAACTGATCACTAGAGCCTCAAGTATTTTCTGGAACAAAGGATTTCATCCCTGGAGTAACAAAAATGGGTCACCAAGATATTAGGCTATGATTATGAGATCATTTACAAGAAGGAAAAATAAAATGTGGTTGCTGATGCTCTTTCCCAAAAATATGAAGAAGAAGGGTCCCTCTTTTCCCTCTCCTTCTTTGTACCCGATTGACTCCAAACTACTTGTTAGGAATGGTTGCAAGCACCCAAAATATCTATCTTGATCCAACAATTGCAATCAAATTCTCCAGCCTCTCTAGGGTACTTTTGGAACAATAAGGAGCTTCACTACAAAGGCTGTCTCTATCTAAGAAAACAATCACAACTTAAATATACGGTGCTTTCTGAGCTTCATGCTTCACCCATTGCTGGGCATTCAGGGTTTACCAAAACCTATGAAAGGGTCAAACATTCTTTTTTTCTGGGATGGTATGAAATAGGATGTCCACACCTTTGTGGTTGAATCTAATGTCTATCAATGCAACAAAGGAGAAAAAATCAAATCCCTTGGCACACTCCAACCCCTTCCAATTCCCCCATCTATTTGGCAGGATATCACTATGGATTTCATTGTGGGCCTCCTTAAATCCAACAACAAGACAATCATCATGGTGGTGGTTGATCGTCTTTCCAAATATGCTCATTTATATGCTTTGCACCATCCCTTCACCGCATCCATAGTGATCAAAGTTTTCATGGATAATATCTTCAAACTTCATGGCATGCTGCATTCTATTGTCTCTGACAGGGATCCCTTATTCACCAACAATTTTTGGGAAGAATTGTTCAAGCTATAGGGAACCCAATTACATCTAAACACCACCTATCATCCCCAGACTAATGGCCAAATTGAAATTGTCAACAAGTTTTTGGAAACATATTTAAGGTGTTTTTCATCTGACAGGCAACATCAGTGGGCTCAGTGGTTGCCACTAGCTGAATGGTGGTACAACACATCTTACCATACAACCACTTGCATGACTCCTTTTGAAGCACTATATGGAAAAAAAACACCATCACTTCTCTCATACATTCCAAGTGTCTCTAAGGTTCATGAGGTTGGAAATAATATTACAATACACGAGGCCATTCTCCATACCCTCAAAGACAAATTGGTGATGGATCAAAATCGCATGAATAAGCAAGACGATCAAGGTCATTTTGAACATCAATTTGTTGAAGGGGAGAAAGTGTTTCTATGTCTGCAACCTTATAAGAAAAATTCACTCAAAGCTGACCATTGTCAGAAGATTTCTCCCAAATTTATGGTCCTTATGCCATTCTCAAGCGTTTGGGGCTGTCTCCTACCAGTTAGCTCTGCCTAGTGATTCTGAGCTCCATCCTATTTTTCATGTCTCATGATTAAAGAAGGTGATTGTAAATAAGTTCCAAACTCAAACCCATCTCCCTGAGTTGGATGAAGAAGGTTCCATTTGGTTACAACCCCAAGTAGTCTTGGACTAGCGTGAACATCGTCTCCATTAGTGCACCATCTGGGAAGTGTTAGTGCAATGGAAATATACAACTCTAGAAGATGCCAACTAGGAGCTTGCTTCCATTATGGAAAAATTTCCTCATCTCAAGTCTTGAGGACAAAGCTGTTTTTCAAGGGGAAGGGCATGCTAGGGACCTATCCTCCCTAACCCTTCATGGAGGTAGAATAATATATTTTCCATGTAATAAATACCAACATTAGTTTATAAGGCCTATTTAATAAATGAGAACAAGTCAATGTAAGAAGACCTAACAGAAGCTTCCGCTTCTAGAAATATTTTCCGCTAGAAGGTTCTTTACAAGATAGAATTAGTATAAATAAGAGTAGGAGGCATGGGAAGTTTTGTCGGGAGAATTATTGTAATAAAGCACTGCTTTGCTGGAGGTTTCCCCCTTGAAGAGGTAATTGCACATTGTTTCCTATCAATAAAGGTATTATTCTGGTGCTGTGGTTTCATATACTGTGTTGTTCCGCTATTATTTTCTATAGTATTTCTATTTTTCTACTATTATAATAGATCGGGTACCTTATAGTCATGAACCAAATGATTAGAATATCATAATAAACCAAAAGTGCAGACCATGTACACCAATGTGAGCGTGGAGCACAACTCCAAGATAGATAAGAGAGATGAGTTACACAATAACTCTTTAAAGAATAGACCTATCCTGAAATTGGAATAAGGGGGTCTAAGGCCATTTGTGCTCATGTATGGTGAATATTTTCTTGGAGGCTTATGATGTTTTATGTCTAGTTTTCACACATTGTATTCACACTTGAAACTTGATATTTAAACATCTACATCAACCATACACACATATAATAAAAAGGCATAAGAACTTTATCATTTAGCATAGAATCTTCAAGCAATCAAGTTGTCAATCACATCAACATTCAATGAAAAATATACACTAACATTAATTTCACTACTCAACATTTGGTACTTGCAATAGTTTTTTTTTTTTGTAGCAATCAAATAAAAATTAAGTTGAATTGCATTGTAATTGTTGGGTGCATTCTCGGTTGAACTCGACACCCTCAAATTTTTGAGTCTAAATTGAAATTGTCAGGGCTTATTGTCAAAGGGTGGATTTGCAAGAAGCCCTCTTTTTTGTCGATACAACCACACTTTTATACGAAGAACTACCTGCACAAGGAGTCCTCATTCAATCTTTCAAATGGATC
>ML795107.1:267098-279967 GCA_009831015.1 Picea engelmannii
AGGAATTATTGTTTCATTTTTCTTGATCATTTAAAATCTTGTTTTAATCCATTTGCGAAATTTCATAGAGATAAAGCAATTAAAAAAAACAGAGATCGCTCCAACAGATTTGCACACCACCTCTTATTCTGCAGAACATGATCTACTTAAACAATAAAACAAAACTGCCTCTATTCAACCGCGATGCATGGATTTAATTGTATATAAAAGAACAAAGGTAATATTCTAAATACTCTGCATTCTTGCTGCTATAAGACAATATAATGTATATTGTAAAGGAGATAAGAAAACTATACAGTCCCATCCATTCCGTACATATTCAGAATACACAAATTAATATTCAAATACACCATTAATAACTAGAAATTAAAGTACCATGACCAGAATAATGAAGGAATTTGAGGATAATATCCAGCTTGAATCTTGCGCTACGTCCTTTGTCAACTTGAAATCTTGCACTACGTCCTTGTCCCCTTTGCCTACTAATCAAATGACTTCATTGGTACCTCCTAGCCAAAGCTAGGGGTACTCTTCTTCCTCCTTAGCCCCCTGAGTTGCAAAGGGGTCACACACAGAGTTTCAGATCCAAAAACTAGCTCAAGCTTGTCCTTGCAAGGAGAGGCTTCCACCTCTTGTACAAAGCTTGCAGCCCAACTCACACAAGAAAAATAGTCACATGAAAATTTTCCAGCATTTCAGTCATCCAACAATAGGGTCCTTTCCTCCTTACTCTTCCTTCTTTTTATAAGAAAATTTGTTTTGACACTTGTGAATTCATGCATAATTAAATAATTTTTAATAATTAAATTAGAGATTATTCAGCCTCAACACATGTCACACTTCCCTCCAATTGCACATGTTTTAATTTCTTTTAATTAAATATATTTTGATTTTTTCCTCACCTCCTCAATTAGTTCCTAGATTTTCTCTTAGTTGTCCCTTAGTTCTCCAATTTCTCCTTTATTTTGTCTCCTAACTAATTTATAGTTGGAGTTTGATTAAGACTCTTCTCTTAGTTAGGATTTAGAGTCTAGATTGACTTAGGATTTAACTCTATGTTGACAACCCATTCTCTCATGCAATAATTTATTTTTATTAATTTCATGCACACATTGTGCACATGTCTTAATTTTTATCTCCCTTTTCTATATTTTAATTAGTCTAATTTCCCTTAGACCCATTTCTATAAAATTCATCTAGGCATAAGAATTGGACTTAGATTTTATTATGTCTCATGTTTATTAATTAATATAATTTAAATCTCTTTATTAATTAATTCTAAGTATTCGTTTTATTCTCTAAGGTATTCAATTTTTTTTATTAACTTATTAATTTATTCATGTGATGTTCCCTTCAAGATGCACATACATGCTCCAAAGGTGTCACTCACCATTATTTTTGTTGTTCTCTATGACTTAGTTGGGAAGTTGTAAGATGATTGAAGTTAATACTCCACTTGTCGACCTTGTGTGAGACTAAGGGATTATTGAGGAATAATGAATCCACCTTATTGCACGCCCCTCAGAAATCCTCATGAACGACTGTCTTAGTATGCCCTAACGACATCCTCAACCTTTCAGGAACAAGGTAGTCGTTAACCTCCAGTTCAAGTCATGAAGGGAGTGCTATTAGGATTTGATAGGGACGCTGCCACACCTCTCCCTAATCTATCTGATATCTGTGTATGACCCCTTTACTCCATATGTGAGTCGGATTAGCAAGCGTCACTATGCCTGCATCCACTGAAAAAGATAATATCAATAACCCTTATACATGAAATCCATAACTGAAATCGTCATAATATATACGTAATAAAAACAAGTACTCATAATCAAAGTTAATAGTCCACTTCCTGACTCAATCCAGAGTCCAAGGAATTTTGTCGATGCCATCGACATCCTCATCATGCCATGTTTCTTGCACACTCAGGAAACCTCATTATAATACATGTCAATCTTATACATCAATATTAATAATATATCAAAATTTCAATACTCAATAATAACATAAACTCATAAACCAAATCAGATAATCATAATGTACCATGTTTAGCCGGATCACTTAAACGCAAGTGTCCTCAAAGAATAATCAGTGTTATGAAAATGTGGTCGATGAAATATTGATGTCACATACACCCCCTCTTGTTTTAAACTTCGTCTCGAAGTTTGTACAATCTAACAATGAAAATAACAAATATAGTTGCTACTAATATATATATCAAGCTCTCAAAATAAATATGGAAACTGTTGACGCATCTCATGTGCATCCTCCCAAGTGGCAGAATGTGGAATATAAATGTCCCATTGGACTTTGACCTGATTGACCAATCGATGCCATAGCTATCGAGTGCGATGGTCCAATATGCAGATTGGCTCCACTATTAGAGCACCCTCATCCGATACCTGCAATGAACTCAAATCAATAACATGTGATGGATCTGAAATATAATGACGTAAAACTTAAACATGAAACACATCATGCATACACCTCAAAGAATCAGGTAAGGCTAGTTGGTAAGCCACAGGTCCTTTCTTTTCTATCACTTCAAAAGGTCCCACAAACCTTGGAGAGAGTTTAGCGTCCTTTCTAAACTTAATCAAAATATTATGGGGCTTTGGAAGGACTTATGATTATATATAGTCGATTCATTTCATTAACACATCTTAGAATGATCTAAAAGTGGGTGGATAGTAAGAACCGAGCGAGATTGATCTTTTCAAGGTCTTTAGTAGGCAACGATCTCCCCCCTATGAAGTAAGTCAGAGAGATAAACATATTAAGGTGTATTTAGGCGAGCCCTAGCTTTCAATATGCTATGCCTTAAGGGGGGTCTCCTTCAGACCCTTCTTATCTTGAGATCCCCAACTCTACTTAGCGGCTTCACCCGCAAAAACACTTTATCACCAACCTCATAAATACGGTCTATACAATGTGCATCCGCATAACTCTTTTGTCAGTCTTGTGCTTCCTTAATCCTTATCCTTATGGTTCACATCTGATCTTCCATTTCCTTGATCACTTCCAGTCCCATGAGGACCTTATCCTCTAGTCGATCCCAACTCAAAGGCGTCCGACACGGTCTTCCATATAGAAATTCAAAAGATGCCATCTTTATCGAACTCTGGTAACTGTTATTATACACAAATTCTACCAATGGTAAAAATTATTCCCATTGTTTCTGTTGATCCATCACCTACATTCGAAGCATATCTTCTAGAATTTGATTCGTCCTTTCCATTTGTCCATCAATTTTTGGGTGATATGCTATACTCAAATTTAATTGTGTGCCCAAAGCCTCTTGGAAACTAGTCCAAAAACGTCCAGTGAATATCGATTCTTGATCGGATATTATCTTCCTTGGTACAACATGCAACCTTACAATTTCATTAACAATTTTTTTATCTATGTCAAGTGCTTGATATGTTTTACAAAATGTAATAAAATGTGCACTCTTAGTCAAAGTGTCGACAACTACAAAAATAGAATCGTGTTTCCTTTCCATCAATGGAAATCCAACAATAAAATCCATCGATATGACTTCCCATTTCGATTCAGGAATCACATGTGGCTGTAATAATCCCACTGGATGTCTATGTTCAACCTTCACTTGCTAACATTCAAGACATCTCACCACATAGTTAACTATATCAGATTTCATCCCCTTCCAAAAGAATAGTGGTTTAAGATATGCCTTCATTATCGTGACTCCGGGATGAGCCATATACACTTCGATGAGTTTCATTCAAAATTAAGTTTCTCAATTCGTCATTTGGTGGTACATAAATTCTGCCATGATATCTTAGTAGCCTATCACTGTCCATAGAGTAACCCTCATATCTAGGTATCATCATGGTATCTTGTCCGATATTGTCCTTTACTTCCTTGTACAAGTCTTCATCAATCTGTAATGCTAAAATCTTTTCCCGAAGATTCATTTTTAGTGGTATTACTGAGAAAATACATGGTCTCCGACTCAACACATCTGCTACTCCGTTAGCTGTTCCTTTAATATACGTGATTTCAAAATCATACTCACTTAAAAGTTCTGACCAATGTCTTTTTCGTGCATTCAAGTCACTCTGAGTAAAAATGTGTTGCAATCCACTATGACCATTTTTCAATTTGAATTTCCATCGAATAAGGTAGTGTCTCCAAACTCTTAAGGCATAAATAATCGCTAATAATTACAAAGTGTGTGTTGCATAATTCTCTTCATGCATTCTTTGTTTCCTTGAAATATATGCAATAACTCGACCTTCTTGAATTTATACTCCACCCAATCCTTCGTTGGATGCATCAGTGCATACTAAGAATTCTTTGTCCATATCAGGGACCTTCAATATCAGTGTTGTCGATAATAATTCCTTAAGCTTCTAAAATGCTTCAACGCATTTCTCTGACCATACACATTTCTTATTCTTCTTTTGCAGTTCTATAATTGGATTTTCTATTTTTGAAAAACCTTCGATGAAACGTCTATAGTAACCTGCTAATCCCATAAAAATACGTACTTCTTACATGTTTTTCGGTGTTGGCCATTCCATAATAGCCTCTACCTTCGTTGGATCCACAATGATACCTTCTCCAGAGATAATGAGTCCCAAATAGTGAATCTTTTCCTGATAAAAAGAACACTTTGACAACTTTCCATACAACTTGTTTTCTCTTAAACACTGCAAAACTAATCTCAGATGTTCGTTGTGCTCCTCTTTTGTCCGAGAGTAAATTAATAGATCATCAATAAATACATGTATGAACTTATCCACATATTCGCGGAACACCCAATTCATTAAACTCATGAATACACCCGAGGCATTTGTCAAACCAAATGGTAATACTGTAAATTCATAATGTCTGAATCTTGTTTTAAACGATGTTTTAGGAATGTCTTCCTTTTTGATTCGTAATTGATGATATCTCGACCTTAAATCAATATTTTAAAACATTGTCGCCCCTTTCATTTTATCAAATAAGTCATCAATCCTCGGTAACAGGTATTGATTCTTGATCATGGATTTGTTTTATTGACGATAGTCAATGCAAATCCTCCACGATCCATCCTTCTTTCTTACAAAAATGACTGGTGCACCCCACAGGGATACACTTGGACATATAAGTACCAAATCTAATAACTCCTTCAACTGCATATTTAACTCTTGTAATTTGGGTGTCGACATCTGAAAGGGTGTTCTTACAATTGGTTCCATTCTAGGTTTTAGATCTATAGTAAATTCCAATTCTCTTTTCGGCAGTATACTCGGTAGTTTCTCAGGAAAAACATCAGCAAATTTTGATACTACTGGAACTTCTTCCAATATTTCCGCATCACACTTTTCGTTAAGAGATAAAATGACATACAACTTACATCCCTTACACATATTTTTATGTAATTGTAGGTAAGAAATAAATATTAGCGATACTCCTTGGTTTCTCCCTACAATTACTCTATTATGTCCCAAATCATCAATTAATCTTAACCTTTTCGTCTTACAGTTAAGTATCGCATTGTGCGATTCTAACCAATCCATTCCAATCACAATGTCATAGGATCTCGAGGTTGTGAAAAAAAGGTTTACACTTATGACGAATTCACCCAAATTAATACTACAATATTTAACCTTTCCTCAAACTTTTTGCTTGGCTCCAGATGCCAATTCTACAAATCTAAAGTCATCTTGTTAGACTGCCTTCACCTTAATTATTTTGAGTGCAACACTAGATATAAAACACTTAGTAGCTCCTAGATCTATCAAAATACTAAACTGCTGATCTGCTATTATATGTGAAGTCTCGAGCACTGTAGAATGATGCTCGACCTGATGGTTATTCACCACTACATGAATCCTATGGGCTGTGCCCAAATCTCCTAATATCGTCTGTCCTGCTGATCCAGTAGTTCTCGCCTTCTCGATAGGACAATCTCTCTGATAGTGGTATTCTCCACAATTCCAACATCCATTCTTAGAACCGATGCTCCTAGTTCCAGAGGAAGAATCTATTGTTCTAGGGTTCTAAGATCCCGATCTGTTCCACAAAATATATCTATACTGTTGCTGCTACTGAGGACAACATGACTATTGCTATGATGGTGCTCGATACATATTCCTCTAATTGGTAGCATGTCTGCATGGTGTAGAAAATACAGGTCCTCTAGGTGTATCACGGTGCCCAGAAGTCTGTCTAATGGGTGTCTGCTGCTATGGCGCTCTATGTGGCATCTGTCCTGTTTGCCTGGAAGGATTCCTACCCTAAGCTCCACTGTTCAATTGTCCTCAGCATAAAATATTTATGTACTACATCGTGCAAAGTCTGAGGCATCATAATCCTCACCTTAGCATGAATGTTTTAGTTGAGACCAAAAACAAACTTAGTTACCTTTAACTTTTCAGTGTTCAGGTGTGAAGCATATCCAAGCAACTCCATAAATCTAGCCTTGTACTTAGGTACTGTACGATGACCCTATTGTAAATCATTGAATTCATTAAGATGAAATTCAATGAACTCCTCAGATAGGTACCTCTCTCGGAATCGCTCCTCAAACAATTCCCAAGACATGTCTTCAACGACCATATTCACCTATGGTAAGAGTGTCTTTCGACATAAAAGCACACTTTATTTCAATTGGAAGACCGTCATGTGAACTTTCATGTTGGAGGTATAATCATGCAATGCAAAACACATTGCCATATTCTCCAACCAAGATTCAGTGGCTAAACTGTCCGTGGAACCCCAGAACTCGGGAAATTTTACCTTATCGAGTTTTCTATGAGCACTACCACTAACTATAGGAGGATGCTACAAACCCTCATTGAGTGCAGATCCTCTACGCTCATCCTGATCAAGGAAATTTATTAGTGCCTCTGGAATCCTTTGAAAATACCTCATCATACCCATGAAATTTTCCACCGCAACATGCTCTTACTCGACAGTATGCTCCTCTATCTGTGGAGCAGATCCCTCAGGTGTGGGTGTACTTAGAGGAGGCATACCTCTTTCTCCATGTTAATCTCTAAATAGTGGCACATTACCCCTTGATTGGGGCATATTACATTAGTATTTTTATTTTATTTATGTTGGCTTGGGTCCATTAGTTGTAATTGTACCTCCTAGTTTTCTATATATACCAAGGAGACCTTTTCATTTGGAATCATCTTATATTTGTAGATTTATGTTGTGTATAAGGAGGTTTCCCCCTCGAAGAGGCTTATTATTTGAAATTATCTCTTTGTCAAGGAGTTGAGTACTTATTCTGAGGTTTTTTATGCTATTTTGATATTTGGTTCTTAACATTTAGTATCAGAGCTCAAGGTCTTGGGGTTTCGCTGTTGCATCTGAGATGCCTTGGAATTGTCGCTATAAATTTTTTCTACGATGTTTCAGAAAAAATATCCTTGGAGGATATTTAGTAGACGGATCAAGGTACTTGGGGTTAAAATTTTATCTCTTGAGGCCTTATAATTTCGGTGATATAGCTTATGTAAGATAGGGTTCTGGAATTGTGCTGAATTTAGTCATCATGGAATTTTCGCTATAAATTTTTTTCTGTGACGTTTCAAAGCTTAAAACTTGGAGGATATTCAGAGAAATTATCAAGGTAGCTGTGATAAAAATTTCATATTTTGGGTCATCCTACTTTTTGTAGATACACCCTGTGTAAGATAGGGTAGATGACTAGTCATATTAACTAGTCTCAAACATGTGTTCCGGGTAAAACAATGATATATTTTCAGTGAGTATCCAAATTAAGTGAGACCAATTGCATTGGAAAGTGGACAATCTATATTATTTTTGGTGCAAGTTTCAGAATTAAATATCATATATTGTGCTCTTGGAACGCTGTACAAGTACGCTCTCCTGGAAGGAAAAAAAAATCAATAAGGTGTGGGGAAGTTACCATAACTTCCACTTGGAACATCCAATTTTTATTAGACTTGTGGAATTGTAGATAATACGTATTATAGAATTATAGAACAACATTTTCAGACCCAGAAGGGCCGAAATGTTGGAGATACAACAGAAGAAAGATCGTCTAGCAGAACCACCTTGAATTCAAGGTTTAAAAGTGAATCTTGGCCAACGTGCCACCTAAAAAGGGAACTTCTACAACATATAAGCCTTCATATAGTCCTACTTGGACTCTTGATGAAGGTGAATAAATGGGCACAAACATAAATGATTTATAAAAGAAGACAGTTGATGGGTGTTCTATATACACTAAAAAACACTAAAAACCCTCAATTAAATTGTCAACCTGGGGTAAGTAAACTTAGAATTGTAGCACTATATGTGCCAAGGCATAAAGGCTAGAGGTAGTATAGTCTAACTAAGGAAATGAGATATATAAGGGCTAATCTATTCAAGCAAAGGCTATTAATGATCAAACCCTATCAAGAAACTTAAACCATTTACCCGAAGTGACTTTTGAACAAATGATCGATGGATAGTTCTAAGAAAGAAAATGAAAACCCTACTTAAAGCAAACTAACTTAATCATGAAAATAAGAAAAATCAAACTATCTATTTAATCTACCTAATAAGCAATAACAACAACAAACTACTTTAATTAACCTACTCAAATTCAATAAGCAACTATCCTATTAAAGCAGATAGACAAGCAAACAACTACCCTATTGAAGCAAGTAAACAAGCAAGCAAGCAACTAACTAACATATGATAACTTCTACAACAAGTAAACTAATCAATATGACTCAATAAGCAACTAATCAAACTAATAAGCAAGTGAACTCTATTCTTAAATTAAACTCACAATTACTTCTAATTTATAAAAGGAAATCTTAATCTATTAAATTGAAAGCATCACGACCATAAAAGTAATCAACAACTACTCTTTATTCTATGATAAGAAAACTATTCTTTAATCTACCAAAGCAAGAAGACTATCTAATCTACAAAAGTAAGGAAACAATCTTCTAATCTTATGAAAGCAAGAAAACTCAGATATAGTGTTGATGGTTATGTTTATGGTGTCTTATGATATCACGATGGCACTTAACAATTAACGATAACTCAAGAGGGATAAACTCAATATTGACTTCGATAGAAAAATGAAAAGTATGAATTAGGCAATCCAATGAGAACTTAGCCATTATAGAAGCAACATCAACTATCCTGCATATCCACGTGATTATTCAATCATGGATTAATCATCAACAGTATAAAAAAACACTATTCTACGAAATTCAATTGCATTCTATGCTAATTAAGAAAATTCATACTACTTAGATTCATAATTGAAAACTAAACTTAATAATCAACTTTGAATTAAAATTGCAACCTAAATCTAGAAAGTAAATTGCATGAAATAAACTAAACTAATTCTATTTTAACAAATTAAATTGCAATTGAAAATACTCATAAAACATAAATTAAATCCTATTTCTATTTCATCATATGACAAGAAACTATATGAGAAAATTAACTAACAACTAAATGAGCAAAACTAAACAACAATTAGATAATCAAACTGAAAATGAAAACTAAAACTAACAACTATCCATCCACCGAAGCTTGTCAAAGAAACCATAAACTAACTACTCTGTTTTTATACTCTATTTCAGCATAAAGAAAATCTAGCTATCATCTAATTACACACAGGGTTAGTAGCTAAGAACTTGCAAGTTCATTCCCTATCAACTAAAACATCATTGCATATTAACAATAGCCTCCATAATAACCTGCAAAACTGAACTAAAACAATTAAATCATAAACAACAATTTATACAAAAAATAAAGAGAATAAAACTCATGTACAAGAGACAAACATAATGGCGATTACACTACTCAAATTCACGAGAAAACTAACTAATTATTCACCCATATTGATGGTGCCCCCCCCAACAGGTCGTGGCTACTCTTCAAGGTCGAACCACGAGCTCAATTAACACAATTTCAACATTTAAAATAAAAAACACAGTTTTAGCAAATATGTCTAGGATTGGCAAAACAAAGATTAACTATTCTTCTGATCTCCTCCCTAACTATTTGTCTGACCACTGAGGTGGTATTTATAGATTTACACGCTGAGAGGTCGACCACTGGGAGGGTCGACCTCCTCTAAAAACAACAAATCGCATTCAATGCATCTTAACCACCCGTGGGTTCTAGAAACAAGGTGAGCCAATAAACGCCCAACATAACAATCCAATATGAGTTGTTAGAAGATCAGTAGCTAGAGGCCTCGAGCACGAAGAAAACCCATGTCTCTGATTCACCCATCGCTGGCCGCCGATATGATAACCACCAAATCACCCATGGTTTTAGTGCAGGATGAAGTGCTGGATGGAGTATTGGACATAGTGCCAGATGGAGTACCAGATGGAGTGCCAGATGCAAAAATGACCTGTGATTTTTCCCTGTGACACATCGAACGCAAATTAGTTTCCTGAAATCATTAAAACATGCCGAATTATACTCAAAATCATCATAAAACATAAATCATACATACCTGGTATGAACTACGATGATTTAACACAAAAACTCTTCAAAACTCTTCAAAATAGGAAAATGCACATACAATATTGGTAAAAAAGGATCTAATCAACATCATTAAATTAACCATATCACGGGCCCAACATTACCCCCACACCTAATATTTTGCAGGTTCCACTGCAAACAAAAAGGAATTGTCCCTCATGACTAAGTTTGTTGAGGAGGATCAGCTTTAGAAGCTTCTCCTTCTTGCCATGAAGATTTTGTCTTATGCCTCTTGTGTTGCTTCAATTGTACCCTGAGATTGCGGTTGGATTTGGCCATCTCGTCAACCAACCGTTGAAAGGTATTCACCTTTGCTTGGAGGATTGCATTATCATGGTGAAGATGCATGTCCATGGTCTTCTTGTCTTCCAATTGTTGCAGCAGCTGAAAATTCTCTTATTGTAATTTCTCCATGGCTGGAGTAGGATCAAATATCTCAGAGGAAGGCTTAGATCCCTTGAAATATGTAGAGTGTCTATTATTCTTAGGATCTGGGGTAGGCATCTGCGAGGTAGGAGTAATAGGGGGTTGACGAGGAGAAGTAGGTTCTAATTTTGTCTTTCTTTGAGGCTCCAATTCATTTGTAGACACTTCCCTAAGACTTTTGTGAGGGATTTCAAGATCGAAGGATACTTGGATAGGGTTTGAAGTAGTCAGGGGTTTTACATAAGGTTTTCCTCTTGTGCTCTGGGTACTCTTTCGAAAGGGTCCTCTATCAAATCGATTAGCTCCTCTCCTATTTGTGGGAACTGTAGGAAAGTATATTTGAATCACTTCTTGTAGCTTTTTGGGTGTAGGATCAAGAGATATTGAAGGCATCTTAAGATTAACAATGGGCTTTCTATGATCTTTACTCTTGGTATTTTTACCCAATGAGGATGCAGGGGTTTCAACAAGCTTCTTGGATTTTTGTTTCGGTAAAGAAATGGTTTGTGTAGGATGGTTTGGAGTCCTCAGAGAATGAGGTTTGGATGGAGAAATAGTCCTTAAATCCAATGTCTTTTTGCTAGTCTTAATTTTCAAGTGAGGGTTTGCAAATTGGTAAATGAATTCATCCCAAGTTTGCCCCTGTTTTTTCCACTTCGACTAAAACAAGGAGTTTGATAAGGCCATGGTGAAAGAGGCTATTGCGGGGGTTGGTTACATTCTTCATCACTTGATAAGACATATTCCCCAAGATCTTTAGAAAGTAGAAGGGAAAATTCAATGGTTTATTAAACTGAAAGTGAGCTAACAATCGAAAGTGACAGGCTTTAAAGGTGGAATATCTACCTTCACATGTGATCAACCCGGTGATGACTGTGAGAGGGTTGATTAGCTCCTCTTTTATCCACTCCTTGTAGTATCCTTTAGCTCCAAAGATGTTTTGAAATTATGGTTTAAAAACCCTGTTGTAGCGTGATCGCAGTAGCTGGTGGTTTTTAAACCATCTATCTCCCACTCTTGGAAGCTTCGTGGCTGCAGCTATGGAATCCTTTGAGACCCCAAAGGTGAGAGAACCCACACGCGCTGTCTTCCCATCAAAATTGAGGTAAAATTGCATTGATATGCCATCGTCGTGGCCCTGCAAGTGAGACAAAAACGCCCCCCAGCCTACGCACAAAAATACTTCCCTGCAATGTGCAAACTCTGGGATGGTGAAGAGGTCTACGTAGGAAGAGGGATCATACCATTTGGGCATCGTGATGGTGTGAAGGAATGGACATAGGAAAATTTGATAGAGGATGGGTGCAATCGGGCCAAAGAAGGGCATGATTGAGCAACAACCGAGCGCAATTGAATAGAGGAGCAATTGAACAGAGGAACAAAATGAACAGAGGCTGGGTGTGTTTTAAAAATAGAGGAACATAATAAGTAGAGGGGAATCAGAATGAGCAGAGGTGAGTGAGGAATAATGGGATAACCCAATTTCGTTTATGAGTGCGCCTAGGTGGAATTGGTTGCACACATGCACGCACGAGTTTCCATGTGTGAGCGAATTCGAATTTGAAGGCACATTTTTGGGGGCAATCATAATGATTCAAAGTTAGATCAATGTCCAAGTATTTTGAATTGGACATTTGATCATAAAAATGTCTAAGGTTTGCATCATTCAATCTTGATTTCCATGAACTAATTCAATTAAATGCCATTAATTCCTGGTTACCTTAAATTGTGGACAATTACTAGTGTCTATTTGCATATGACACTTTGTTCGGCACCTCATATGTTAAGAACCAAACATCAATATACCATAGAAAAACCTCAGGAAAAGTACTCAACGCCTTGAAAAAGAGATAATTTCAGATAATAAGCCTCTTCGAGGGGGCAACCTCCTTTTAACCCACTTAAATGTTCAAGTACAAGATGATTCAAAATGAAAATGTCTCCTTGGT
>ML795107.1:284441-314989 GCA_009831015.1 Picea engelmannii
AGAGTCCAATTAGTATTTTCTGGAGGCTTATTTGGTGTAGAAGGTCCCTTTTTGGGTGGCATGTTGGCCAAATATCACTTTTGAGTCTTGATTTTGAGGTGGTTCTACTAGACAATATTTATTCTGTTCTATCTCCCAAGTTTTGGCCCTTCTAGGTATGAAACTTTATTTTAGGTAGTTCTATGATATTTCTTCTCTGCAATGTCACAGGTCTGATCAAAATTGGATGTGCCAAGTGGAATTTATGGTAACTTCCTCACAACTTGCCGATTTTTGGCCTTTCCAGGATATCTCACTTGTATAGAATGCCCCGCACAAAATAATTGATATAAAATTCTGAAACTCTCACCCAAAATACTAAAGACTGTCCATGATCCAATGCAACCAGTCCCACTCAATTTGGATACTCTAGCGAGAAGTTATGATTGTTTTACCTAGAACACCTTCTTGAGACTAGTCAATAGGACTAGTCAGATACCCTATCTTACAAAAGGTGTATCTACAGATTTAAGATGACCCAGAAGCTGAAATTTTTACCACAAATACCTTACTAATTTCTGTAAATGGTCTCCGGAGTTCAGGGTCTGAAACATTACAGAAATTGTTTTATAGCGAAAATTCCACAATGACTCATTTCAGTATGATTCCAGAACCCTATCTTGTACAGGCGGTATCTCCAAAAGTATAAGGCCTCAGGAGCTGAATTTTGAACCCAACGTACCTTGATCTGTCGGCTAAATACCCTCCAAGAGGTTCCTTCTGAAACATTGTAGAAAAAAAGTTATAGCGAAATTTCCACGGTGTCTTAGATGTAGCAGCGAAACCCCAAGACCTTGAGCTCTGAAACCATATGTTAAGAACCAAACATCAATATAGCATAGAAAAACCTCAGGAAAAGTACTCAACGCCTTGAAAAAGAGATAATTTTAGATAATAAGCCTCTTCGAGGGGGAAACCTCCTTTTACCCCATTTAAATGTTCAAGTACAAGATGATTCAAAATGAAAATTTCTCCTTGGTATATATAAGAGACTAGGAGGTATAATTACAACTAATGGCCTCAAGCTGACATAAATAAAATAACATTACTAATCTAATATGCCCCAGTTAAGGGTTAATGAGCCAATATTAGGGCTTAACATCATACAACACTTCATACAACACCTCATACGACACTCCATATGGCACTTCTGTGCGAAATGCATTTTTACCTCCTGTAATGGATAGCCTGCAGTCTTGGAATGGTTTTGAGAGTCATAGTGAGTAAGATTAGAGGAAGAGTGTTCTATTATTGTTTATTTTTCCACCATGCTTACTCAATCCACTTGCATAAGGCATGTAATTTCAATTCTTCAATGAACAACCTGCAACGAAGATAAACCAATAAAGTGGTATGTTAAGGATATGTACAACAATTTATAACACACAGGAAATTAGCATTTCGAAAAAATTAAATGACTGCTGATGTAATAACCTGTATCATGAAAACAATACACATAAATTTTTACAAAGATTTACTTCTTCTAGGCAATGTTATCATTTGTCAACTCATGAAACCCTCCTCCACACATAAGTATTGTGACACCTCACAATAAAAAATACAGGAAACCAGTCAGTTCTCCCAATAACCGAATATTTACAGCTTGTTAAGTGTAGAGATAAATTTCACAGATTGGTTTGACGAGACGGTTAAAAGATGGCCCCACCTATAGGATAAGAGATCTTATATATATATAAGAAGAGGTAGGCAATAGAGTTTTAAGATAGTCTCAAAGTTAGTTCCAAATGACAAGTTTATGGAGTTCATTAACCTTAGCTTAACCATACATACTTCATGTCATGTTTGTATACAAGTAATGCCGTACATTAGGACAAGTTTAAATTTATTATTTATTTTTTGTCAGATTATCATCCTCGCTAGGTAGAATGCCCCGCTGCCAGCAAGCCTGTTCAGTACTTTGGTGGGTTTACCTAGTCATACCACATGCCAGTACCCACTGCCAGCAGACCTGTTCACTATCCTAGCGGGTTAGCCTCTCACACCCTTAGAGACTGGCCCTCCATCTTTTAAGATTTTAGTATAAGATTGCTTTGTGCAAGAAGATGGGGGAACAATTCCAAAAACATTTTTTTTTTAATTGGGATGGTATTTATGTTAGAGGATGAATTTCCGTTATATTCCTTAGTGATTGTCCTGATGTAAGGGGTACTTAAGAAGATGTGGCCTATCTAAAGATATGATATAATCAAGCTATTTAGTGTGTAGTGGATGGTACCATTGAGAAAGAACATAAAGGTATCTCTAGGCTCAACTCACTTTCTTCTTTTGTAAGTTATTATGATGTTTCCATGACTAATCGCTAATCAGACCTCCTTGTTACTCTTTAATAAAGATAATTTACTCACTTACTCAGGTTTCTTGGGAAAAATGTACGAGAGACCTCTAAGCTTGATGGTTATGGTATCACTTCCTTATATAGTGGTGGATATTTTAAAGAGCGTTACACATTATTTTCATCATCCCTATGACCGTTAATGATGTATACCTATCTGTTGCCTTCAGAGGGGTCAGTGGCCTGAATTCCTGAAGAAAGAAGGGAGAAGAACTTTTACTGAGAGAAGAAGTTGTATTTTCCTTTGTAAAAACCCTATTAAAGAGGATTTCCATACAGGCTTCTCTATACACAGGGTGTGGAAATGCCTGATTTCCGCTAGGCTGTGGAGTTTCCATTGGCTGCACTATAGCTAGGGTGCGGAAATTCCTGTATGTGGGAAAAATAGGCATCTTCTCGATGCTTCTAGAAGGATAATCTTCTATGGTGAGGTGGCCTCTGAACGGTTTGGATCTTACTCGCTTTCATGATTTAGTGGGATCATCCTAACCTCCTCACCTTATCCTCTTCATCTTATAAAAGGAGAGGAGCTCTCATGGAGAAAGTTAGTTGGATTGAGCTTGGGTTTTGTAGCTTGGAGTTTTTGGAGCTTGTAGAGTGGTTTTGAGCTTTGATTTGTCAAGATAGATTGTGAGTAGCTATCAGATCTACAGTCTTAGAATATGTGGATTAGAAGTGTATGGGAAGCAAGGAACTGTTGGAAGGAACCTAACAACATCAAGGCATCTGGTTGTATCTTTCTTCCATAGATATGATTTTCTTTTCTATATGAATGTTATTTGTCCATATTGTATGATTCCTTGATCACGTACATAGTTTCATATCAAATAGACTCTGTTATTCTTGTCTTCGTTGGCTTGTGCTTATTTGCAGATATTTCTCATAAACTTCGTGATGAAGCTTGGATTGCATTGGCGAAGTTGGATCTTCAATATTTAAAAGGTATGTTCTAGATCCATTTCTTATTTGATAATTGAAATTAAGGAAAGAGTAGTGTAATGTCTTGTTTTGTTCTAGTTTCGTAGTGAAGCTAGGGGGATTGATTTGTGTCCGCACTTAACAATTAGCCCGATAACAAAGAGCAACTGCTTTTTTTTAAAATACCTTAAGAAAAAGATAAGATGAAAATCTTTGCAAAAAAATAGCTAATTATAGCAAGTCATTATTCATTTGATGCTTAGCAGACAACAAGGTTCAAATATAGCAATAGTTCAAAGAAGAATCCTTCTTTTATATTTCCTCGAAACTATCTACTCCTGGTGAAATAAATATCTATAGAAATCTCTAGAATTGCTTATCAACAAAATTAAAAATTATTTACATATGTACAATAGAAAATTAAGAAAACATTCAAGAACAAGGGGGGACTTCCCCATCTACTAAGGCCAATTCCTTGTCAGTTGACATGACCTGTAGAAAGTCTTCCTTGGAAATGGGCTTTTGATAAAATTTGATTCGGTGTCCATTTACTACAAAGGAGACTTGTCCATCGTCAATTGTTTTGATTTTAACAGCTCCATTGTCATATACAGTGATTATCTCGTAAGGACCCAACCACCGGGTGGTGAGTTTGCCTTTGAAGGTTTTAAATTGGGAATCAAACAACAAAGCCCAATCACCAGGTTGGAATTGTTTCTTCTTAATAAACTTGTCATGCCACTTGCTCCTCTAGTTTTGGACTAACATTGTTCGTTGGATGGCATCTTTCCTGATCTCATCCAACTCATTCAATTGTAGGGCTCGTTGTTTCTGAGCCTCATATAAATTTAATCCCAATTCTTCGGCAATACGGAAGGTCCTTACTTGGAATTCTATTGGTAGAAGTACTTGTTTCCCGTACACTAGCTCATAAGGGGTATGTCCGGTGGTGTTTCTCCAGTTGGTCCGATATTCCCACAAAGCCTCTGGAATCCTATAAGCCCAATCCCGGTGATGTAATTGAACAATCTTGGTTAAGATAGCTTCCAAAACTTTGTTTGTAGATTCTACCTGACCATTAACTTGTGGGTGGTATGGAGAATATTTACAGTGTTTAATCCCATATTTCTCTGTTAGCTCTCTCATCAGCTTGGAAGTGAATTGAGTGCCTTGGTCTATAACAATTTCACTAGGGACACCGAAGCGGGTAAAGATATATTCATAGATGAATTCAACAATGGATTTTTCGGTAGCCCTGAATAAGGCTTTTGCCTCTACCCACTTGGTGACATAATCTGTACAAACCAAAATATAGTTTTTCTTACGAGACATGGGCGAAATTGATCCTACAAAGTCAAGGGCCCATTTTTCGAAAGGTTCTATCATAACTTGGGCACGCAAGGGAATTTCGTCAGCTGACGTAGGTCTTCATATCCTTTGGAAACTATCACAACTCCTCACATACTTGGAAACATCTTTGAAAATGATAGGCCAATAGTAACCTGAATGTAACACCTTATATGCTGTACGTTTGTTAGAAAAATGGCCACCACATGTGAGGATGGGTCAATGAATGGGTCAGGGAGTGCATGGGAGTGCGTGATTAAATAATGGGTGATTGAATGGGAAAACAATGCACAAGTCATTAGTCGAACCCCCCCATTATACCAGAGGCGGGTTTAAGTAACCTCGTGGGGAAAAAAAGAACCTCCTAGCCTTCCCCAAGAAGTTCACGTAACCGATCCCCTCGCTTAGACAAAAAGGGTGATAACAAAATAGGAATAACACTTAGTCCCTCAAGCTCCCTCTCTTGCGGAATCATAGCCCCCTATAACTCTAGTCCTTATTCGTCTAGCAGCCAATGATGTGTTTATTATTAATAATGATAACAAAATTACATTTCTTGGGCATACTGGCCCTTCAATACTTGTTTGGGAACTCTGGCCTCTCATCATTGTAACAATACATTATTTAAAATGGGGGTTCAAAAACTTGGGGTGTTACATCCCCTCCCCCTTATTTTGGCACTGTCCTCAGTGCATATACAAAACATAGATCAAAATCTCAAATTTATTCAAAAAGCTGCGGGTACTCTGCTCACATGGCATCTTCATGCTCCCAGGTAGCATCTTCAGGACCATAGCAGGTCCACTAAACTTTTACCAGTTCTATAACTCGATTCCGGAGCATTTTGACTTTTATGTCCAATACCCGCACCGGCTGAACCTGAAAGTCTCCCTCCGTTTCTACCTGAATCAGATGCCAATCAATAACATGGTTAGGATCATGTACACATTTATTTAGTAAAGACACATTAAATACATTATGCACATTCATGGAAGCAGGAAATGCAAGCATGTATGCAACCGACCTGATTCTGTACAATATTTCGAATGGACCACAGAATCTAGCTGCCAACTTTGTACAAATACCCAATTTCAAATATCTTTTCTTGGACTTCACTTTCAAAAGTGCATGCTCCCCTACTTTAAATTCTCTAACTGTCCTGTTCTTGTCTGCATAAACTTTCTGTCTATCCTGAGCTGCCTTTTAATTTTGCTTAATCTTGACCACCTGGTCTTCCATGTCCTTGAGCAACTCCGGCCCAAGTACCACTCTGTCTGTGGGGTTGTCCCAGCTCACTGGAGTATTGCATTTCCTACCATACAAGGCTTCAAATGGGCTCATTTTCAATGAAGCTTGATACCCATTGTTATATGCAAACTCAACCAAATGTAAGTAATCTTCCCACTTAAATGGCGTATCCATCACATACATTCTCAACATGTCTTCAATTATTCGATTAACCCTCTCTGTTTGCCCATCTGTCTGGGGATGATATGATGTGATAAAGTTTAGATTTGTGCAAAATCATTTAAACAATCCCCTCCAGAAATTGGAGGCAAACATTGTGTCTCTGTCCGAGACAATTGTCCTAGGTATCCCATGTAACCTAGCAATTTCCTTCATGAAAATTTCTGCAATATTAGCTGCTATATGCGTTGTCTTCACAGGCACAAAATGAGAATCCTTTGTTAATTTGTCAACCACCACCATGATTGAATCGTGTTGCTTATTCGTTCTGGGTAATCCTGTGATGAAATCCATGGTGATCACTTCCCATTTCTTCTCTGGAATTGGCAATGACTGCAGCAAACCCGCTGGGTGCCTATGATCAGCCTTCACCTTCTTACATTCCATATATCGAGCGATGTAATCAATAACATCCTTCTTCATTCCTGGAAAAAAGAATTGGATTCTTACTGTTGTAATTGTTTTCTGGTAACTGGGATGTCCAACATAAGGAACATCATGCATTTCCTTCAGTACCAAATTCCTCAGTTCTCCAGAACTAGGAACATAGATTCTATTTTTATGCATGAGTAATCCATCTACCTTTATCTCGTACTCCTTTATTTTTTGTTGTACATCTTCTTTCTGTAAGTTTTCCTTTACCTGTAGGTAATGTTGATCTGTAACAAGACCATCTAAAATTCTTCTCTTCAATTCTGACTGATGCATACTGATAGTAGTAGCATGCATGAGATGCACTCTCCTACTAAGTGTATCGACAAATTTATTCTCCTTTCCCTTGATATGCTTGATATCGAAGTCATATTCGCTTAAAAATTCCAGCCATCGTGTTTTCCTGACATTCAAGGTCGGTTGTTCAAAAAGATAATTCAGACCAATGTGGTTTGTCCTTAATTCAAATTTCTTCCCCATGAGATAATGCCTCCACATCCTCAAGGCGTGAACAATGACAACAAATTCCAAGTTGTGCATGGCATAGTTCCTCTCATGTTCCTTAATATTTTTGGACTCGTATCCAATGACATATCCATTCTGCGTGAGGACTCCCCCAAGTCCTTCCTTACAAGCGTTTATACATACCACAAAACTTTCATTTGGGTCAACAATATTTAACACAAGCGCACTAGTAAGTAATTCCTTCAACATATTAAAATTATTTTCACACTTGAGTGTCCATTCAAATTTAGTTCCCTTCTTTTACAAAGAGGTGATGGGGTGATCAATCTTAGAGAACCCTACTATGAACCTTCTGTAGTAGCTGACTAATCCCATAAAATATCTGACGTCAGACACATTTCTAGGTGTTGGCCATCCTCTAATGGCTTCGATCTTCTCTGGATCCACTGCTATGCCCTGCTCTGAAATAATGTGTCCCAAGTAATGTATCTACTTTTGGTAAAATGAACACTTACTCAACTTGGCATACAACTAATGTTCTCTTAGTACTTGCAATACCAATCTCAAGTGATGTTCATGCTCCTCTTTAGACTTAGAATAGATAAGTATGTCATCCAAGAATACTATGACAAACTTGTCCAAATAATTTCTGAATATGCCATTCATTAAGCACATGAAGATAACTGGTGCATCGATCAGTCCAAAAGGCACCACTACAAATTCATAATGCCCATACCTGGTCCTAAAGGTTGTCTTATGACTGTCTTCTTCCTTGATTCTTACCTGATTGTATCGTGCCCTCAGGTCAATATTTGAAAATATCTTTGCTCCTCTTAGCTGATCAAAGAGGTCATAAATTTGGGGTAGCAGATACTTGTTCTTTATAGTGTACTTGTTCAACTGTCGGAAGTCAATACACATCCTCAAGGTTCCATCCTTCTTTTTGACAAAAGGTACTAGTGCTCCCCAAGGTGAAACACTTGGATGGATGTACCCTTTCTTCAATAATTCCTCCAACTGCATTTGTAATTATTTTAGCTCTGGTGTGCTCATTCTGTAAGGTGTTTTTGACACCAGGGTAGCTCATGGCACTAAATCAATTGAGAAATCTATCTCCCTTCTTGGTGGCAATCTGGGTATTTCTAGGAATACATCTTCAAATTCATGTAGCACCGAGAAATATTCAAGGCTTGGGCCCTTTGTATCAACTGGCTCCTCCACATGGGCCACATACATTTGACATCCTTTTCTAAAACACCTTTTCAGCGGTAAGGTCGAAATCTCCCTTATAGAGATGGGTCTTGGAACTCCTTTCACAGTGCTCTGTTTTCCATATCCATCAAGACATGTAAATGTCTTGTTATGACAATCTAGGACAACATGCTGCTTGTCCAACCAATCCATTCCAATCGGAATATCATAAGACCCCAATGGTATGATGTTTAGATCAGTACTAGTATTCACGCCATTAAGACTTATGGAACAACTTCTGACCATATCATGGATCCTTCTTTTGGTTCCATTGGCTAACTGAACCAAACTTGTTTTTCCAAGTTTACTTTTCTCCAAATGTAATCTATCCACTATCTTAGGGTCAATGTAACAATGGATTTCTCCTGAATCAATCAAAATAACAACAGGCTGATTTATGATCTTACCTTCCACCTCGATCATATTGGACTAGTACTTTGCTTGTCGATCATTTAAAGTTGCATAGATTCTCCCCATATCTATGACTGTTGTAGCCTCTTGGATGTTGTGCACAGTCTTCACCCTGTCCTTTCTGTGTGGGAAATCCTTGTACATGTGATCTTCCTTGCATCCCCAGCATTGGATTGGTGGTCTTCCCATTTTTCCCAAGGAGTCTTCCTTCTTTAAATCCTCCTTAGCATACTGATATTGATGATTTCTATTAGGCTCATTCCTATTGAAGGGAGGTTTGAATCCTTTCCTCCTCTGATCGTAATTCACATCCTTCTTGTCCTTCCAAGATTTCTGCAGGGATTCTCTTCCTTGGCCTTGCTCATACATGTATTTATCCTTCCCGATGGCCTTAGTCAAGGTATTGGGTTCATCATACTTGATATTTTCCTTATAGAAGGCTGGAAATCCACTTAGAAATATCTGTATTTTCACTTTCTCATCACCAATGAACCTGACATACTTTAACAATCCTAAGAACTTCTTCACATATTCTACCATAGTCATGCTTCCCAACCTGATTTAAAAGAAATCTTGCATTTTCTTTTCATAGAAATGATCTGAGAGGTACTCCTTCTGGAAGGACTTCTTGAACTATTTCCAAGTGATCCTACTTTCATTAACATGTTCCACTTGCTTCAGTTGGTCCCACCACACTGCATCTTTCCCATGTAAATGGTAGGTGGCAATCCTAGATTCCAGGTTTGATGAATAGTTATGCAACTGAAAATATCTCTGGAGCCCAAGTAACCATCCTTCAACATCATCTTCCCTTTCTCTTTCACCATCGAAGGAAGGTGGCTTGAGCTTCCTCAACTCTCCTTACAAACTATCTATCTCTTGTTTCCTTCTCTGGTGTTTGATAGGAGACACTTATGGGTTGCTTATGGGATCATCCGATGCATCAAACTTTCTTCCTGAGTAAGGAGGTGAGTGGTGTCCATGAGCTCTGCTAGCACTTCTGGAATAACCAACTCTTCCACGAGCATCTCCTCTTTCATGACACATGCCTTCTTCCTCTTGTCTTGAGTTTGATTCCTTCTTCATTTACCTTTGCAAATGATTTAAGCTCTGCAACACTTGAAAATTTATCTTACTGTCCTCTCTCATCAATCTCTCGTTGTCTGCTTCGTAGCTATGCACTTCCATCTTCAGGCTTCTTACCATTTCTATTAGTGTTTCCTGATCTCCTTTTTCCTTGTGTCCATTGGACTCTGTCTCTGCATTACTGATTCTAGTATTCTGGCCTTAGGCCTCCTTTTCATGACTGGAGGCTCCCTCGTCTTCTTCCATTTCCTCAATACACATCCTGAGATGATGCACTTAAGCCTCTTAATTCTACAAAATGTGCAAGAGACCATTTTGTTAGAATTATGCGTATGATAGACAAAATTTGCCAAATGATGCTACAAGTCTCTTTCTTGTTTATGGAGATCATATCCCCATTATTAAAAAATAATAGTGTCCTATTATCCCTAGCTGACACAAAGTTCACCCTGTGCAGGCGCTTCCTTCAAACCACCTCCCAGGTGACCACGACTAGAAACTACGGCTAAATCCTCCCTTAGCACTTTTCTGTCTCGGAGACAACCAATTTGACCCTTAGCCTTCCTTCCTCAGCTCTCAACCTGAATATGACCAAGGCCATGACCTTGCGCTTAGCTGAAAAAGCACTTGTCTAGGGCTTTGGTACTTCTTAGCTTTTAGCTAGGACCATATCAATGGTCATCGTCCTCTTTCGCGATCAACGATCGAGATCTTCTTCGTGAATCCGCACTTCAGGAGTTCAACTTTTCTTGCTTGCCTCCTTCTAGAACACCTTTACCTAGAGTTCTTGATCTGCTGACAGGTGTCCTCCCACATATGAGTGACTGTGAATCGTTTCGGCGTTTCGGGCTTCGGAAGTTTCAAACATCCCTCCTGCACTTTCTCCCGGAGTTCTTTTACCTGCAGTCGATGATCCCTCAATGCGTGTCCTCTGGAATCGACGGTCTATATATACTCTGACCTTCAGGCCTTCGGGAGTTTTTGACCCAATGCAACATGTCACATCTTTCCCTTCCAGAGTGCCCGGTCTTCTGGACTGCATGATCTGTCGCCATGTGGCAAAATGTTGGAAGCGAACACGTGGCCCAATCAGACGAGTGACATGTGTCATGTTCTAATTGAATTTTCAATGTTCCAAATTCCCAAAACTTACTGACACATGGAACACATCCCATGTGTCCATGTCATCCCAAGTGATGTCATCGTGCCTCATCACTTCAGCTCTTCGGGCTTCGGGGCTTTGGGAGTTTTCAAACTATCACACTTCCAATTCTCCCGAACTGGCCAATCTGTCGCCACGTGTCCTCCTGGATCGGATGACCAATATTAACTTCATATCTTCACCCAGATTCCACGGATCTGCTCCATGTGTCCTACTCAATTTGACGACTATGATTTCTTTGGGGCTCTGGACTTCAGAGATCTCAAACTTCAACCTTTTTCCTTGAAAATATTTTTATCCAAAGTTCGCAATATTTTGACGCGTGTCCCCTATGGATTGATGACCATGATTCCTTCGAGACTCTGGACTCCGACAATCTCAAATTTCAAACATATTGTGACCCACTGGTTTTTATCCGAAGTCATGGATCTAGTGACGCGTGGCTCTTGGCAGATCAATGTCTGAGATCTTCTCGAATGATCAGATGGTCAAGGTTTTCTCCAGCTCTCCGGATCTCCAGGTTTCGTGAGTCTCAAACCTCAACTGAAAATCTCTCGAACGGATTCCTCCGGAGTTACAAATCTACTGACATGTAACCTCTTGGTGATTTTCGGTCAGGATCTACTTCAGATGATCCAACAATCGACATTTACTTCAGGTCTTCGACTCTCTGGGCTTCAGGAGTTTTAAATATCAACGTCTCCTCACTTGCTCTTTCCCAGAGTTCTTTCACCCGGAGCACATGATTGGTTGGTGCGTGTCCTCTTATGGATCGACGGTCCCCAGCTACTTCGGCTATTCAGAGTTTCGATGTTCGGGCTCTACCTGTCACATCATTGCATGCCTTTCAATTTGCGGGGGCATGCATCAGCGATTTGGAGTAACCTGCTTTTTACTCCGCAATTCTCTTGATGCTGACATATAACCCCCAGGGAAACTGTGGTTTGGATTGCGGGACCACCTTGGGAAATTATCTCCCGTGCAACTTGGTTCCCCACAATGCTTGTTGGCCATTGATCTCTCTCTCCTATGGGATCCAACGATCGCGACCTTAACCTTGCTTCCTTTTCATCGGACGACCCTTGTTTACCTATCCTCTGATCCAATGATCCCGGATCTCCTCGATCCTACCGTGGTGATCGTTTTGGAATTAAAAAGGAACGGTCACGATCCTTCGAACCCTCACAGAGGTTCTATGACGTTCTGTCTCCCGCGTAGCATCTGCAATGCCATTCCTCCTGAGATTTTCAACTTCACGTTCAGAGTTCGATCTCGACCACGAGATTCTGACCAAAAAACCCGGCCCATATCGGCCCGATGTTTCAACCAGAAGCTCTGATACCAATCTGTAACATACCCAACCACCCATACGCTGGGTATGCTACCTGCAAGCCCACCCTTGGACTTCTTTCTCATGCCGACCTTCTTTATTTATTAAGGTTGCATAAGCTAACAAATTTAACAACATGCACAACAATATCCAACAATCATGCATGATATAAAGGTTATGTTAAACGATAATTAAATATACGCAGTGAAAATACATTCTTATGCATGTAAATGATAATTAAATTACACAACGAAATTCATTCATACATAGATAGAAATATTTCGACAAAGAGAACTTATATGTATGAAATATGACATCATCTGGTTGCAGACCAAGGACGTTCCACCCAACTATAGATACCATTGCTCCAAATCTCAACAGTAGTTTCACTCCCGAGCCAGGGCTATGAATCCACAAGGACGGTTCCATAGTGTAATTGGGTTCCCAAACCACTCAGCTCTCAATCTCTCACAGGTTTCTCGACACCCACAAAAATCCAAGTACCCAACTCTCTTCTACCCAGCCTATGCCACCCGAGAGAATGGACCTCCACCCTTCTTTGCCACGCAGTCCCTCAGGAATTCCTTCTCCTTCCTGCTAGGGCTTCCAGCACAACTGGTCGAAAATCTCAATGCTGGAACTCTCAGGACTTGCAGTTGTGAGAAAAAAAGAGAAAAGACCAATGCATTTCAGACATGCAGGCACTAGGTCACATCTGGATCACACCAACGACCACTACAACCAACTATCCCATGGCTAAGTTTTTCAACAACTCCGTTTCCTTTGCCAAGCCAAGACACAGGTGAGAATGGGTTGATGAATAGGTCAGGGAGTGCATGGGAGTGTGTGAGGAAAGAATGGGCGAGTGAATGGGAAAACAATGCACAAGTCATTAGTCGAACCCCCCATCAGACCATAGGTGGGTTTAAGTAACCTCGTGGGGAAAACAAGAACCTCCTATCCTTCCCCAAGAAGTTCACGTAACCGATCCCCTCCCTTAGAAAAAAAGGGTAATAATAAAATAGAAATAACACTTAGTCCCTCAAGCTCCCTCTCTTGTGGAATCATAGCCTCCTATAACTCTATTCCTTGTCTGTCTAGCAACCAACCATGTGTTTATTATTATTAATGATAAAAAAATTACATTTCTTGGGCATACTGGCCCTTCAAAAATTGTTTGGGCACTCTGGTCTCTCAACATTGTAACAATACATTATTTAAAATGGGGGTTCAAAAACCTGGGGTGTTACAAGTCAGTAAGGCCTCTGCTTGATGGGCCTTGCATCTGCTTTCAAAAAAATCTTCATTTGTCCCATGGGCCCTTTAATGCCCTTCATGTCTATGAACTTGGTTGGAAACAAGTTCTGATACTCATGCAATAGTTCTGTAATCTTACTAATAGTAGCATCATCCCATTAGTCTCCAACATTTGCCAACTTAGGTGCTTTCTCTGTTCCAATATTAACCTTCTTAATTTTAATAGGCTGCCCAAAAAAAGGTAATTCAATCCTTGGCCCTTCTGTATCTCTTTTTCCTTCAGTTTATGAAATGTTAACATTCCTAGGGTCATCATCCTCATCAACATTAATATTATATCAACCTTGTAACCGCTGAAGAGGCACAGTCCATTCATCTTCTTCTTTTTCAAGAGGGGGGTTAGGTGCCTCCTCAAAGACCTTCTGTCTTACAATTTCTAAATCCTGATCTACTATGGGGTGCTCACTTTCAAATAGGAATGTAGATATAAAGTTATAGGTCATACCATACCAATCTATAGTGATTAAGCACAATTATGATTGAAGATACCAGTTGATAGGCATAGTATCTAAGGTGTTAATGAACTTATGTACCCACTGTTATTTAGGGATGCTGCTCCAGACTTCCTCACAACTTCGCACATGGTCCTTAGGAACATTATGACCTGTGTATCAAACTTCGCAACCTCTAACTTGGTCTGAAAAGCGCACTGTCAACAAGGTGCGACATTGTACCCACTCCATGATGTTCTTCTTGTGTGTTCCCCACCATCTAGTTGGCGTTTCTTTCAAGGCTTCATCTAGTGCCAACAACCTCTATTGTACTGGTACAATTCCTTCATTTTCAAATAGAAATGTCTCTAAATTATTCTAGACATAAAATGTAGGAAGATTACTTACTTTTGTTCCAATCCAACGAACTGCCTTAGTCAATCTGGCACACCTCCGCGTAGAGACTTCATACATTATGTTCTGCCAATTTTCTAATGCTTATTCTAAATCTGACGAGCATGCACTTTCACTTTTCTAACTTAGATTTCCATCTGCTGTAGGATTAATATAATCCTGTTGTCCTACTGTCAGTTTATAGATGTTCTCTAGCTCATAGGTGTGGTCTTCTTCTCTTATAGGTTCTGTGTATCTGCGACCTTCATCTAGATCAAGAGGTGCAATGACCCTAAGTCCATCACCTTCAAATGAGATTCTTCTCTTTTTCATATCAATAACAATCAAATTGTCGAAATCCCAATCAATACCTAATAACGTGGGATATGGACAACTATCATCAACAATCTCGATCACTTTGAAGTCTGCAAATGTCCACACTCCGTCGATGTCCACATGGACACGATCTAGTCTTCCAAAGGGGATCACCGCCTGCTGATTAGCCATCCCGAGCCTAATATGAGAGTAAATCAATTTAGGTTTTCCCATCAATACCCAAGTCTTCTTTGTCATAACATTTACTTCTGATCCCAGGTCGAGGACCACATAGTCCATGTCGTATTCTCCAATCTGAGCACCAGGGTGCAGTTCCTTGCTTATCCTCCTTTTTCTAGATGCTTGATTCAGAACTCTACTCAACAGAGGATCTACTCTTCCAATTTCATATTGTCTTATCAGGTGTTGTAGTTCCTACACAACTCTTTCATCTTTAATCAAATCAATACAAGTATACAAGAAGTCCACAAGCTTGCTTACCTATTTTACTTGTCTAGGTGGGGCAAACTGATAAAATGATGGAGGCATTTCACATTCCCTTACTTCTGATTGTGCCCTAGATGAAGAAACATGTTCAACTACAAATTCTCTTCTTGCTTCTTCAAAAGTATGATTGTCTTTCCTTGGATCAAACAATGGCACCTTCTATGAATCTCTTCTGATCACTGATCCATTTGTAGTCTTTCCTGGAGTCACCCTATATTCTCCTGTGAAAACATCTCCCCTAGTAATAATAACGACTCTGGGTTCCTAATCGCGAGGTTCAACTGTTATTTTCTGGACTTGTTGGTTTCCACCTTGTCTTTCCTGAACTTTAGCTAACAATACTGAACAATCTTCAATGACATGGTCAAATGAATTACAGTAGCTACAAGCAGTACAAGGGTTCTGACAATCCCTTGCCAAATGACCTGGCTTTATAGCAAATAATCTGACCTCGACCTTGACCCATGCCTCCTCCTCGTCCTCTTCCTCTGAACCCACTGCGAGGGGTGAATCTTCCTCTTCCTGGGGAATTGAAATGCACAACATTCCCTTCTAGCTGTAATTCTCCTTGAATTCTATATGCATCCCTTGAACTTTCATGCATGAGGTCATAAGCCCTACAATCCCTCTCATCATGCCCCACAGATTTACATAATGTACAATAAATATTTGTGGGTGTTTGGACATATTTATGCATATAATAACATTCACCAGGGCGATGTCTAGTTCTACATACCTCGCATCATGGTAAAGTATCCTACTTCAAAGGGTTAGGAGCTCCAGAGGCCAAGTATTCACTAAATAAAGGACAATGATCTTTGTCATGGCCCTCTACTTTACATTTGATACACCGGATGTCTTCTCTTTTCTCTTTTCCCTTGTCTTTCTTCATGTCTTCAATCTGTAAAGATAAACTAGTTAATTGATTCAAAATCCGACTCATACCTGGAATGGATTCTCCTACAAGGGCTGCTTCTATTTTCATGGCGATCTCTAATGCCTCCGCCTGTGAAGCAACCTTCTGTTTCATTAGAGGAACTCTAATGTGTGGCAGGAGGGAAGTGATGAACCATTCCTTATGTTGTTTGTCTGGAATCTAAAAACTTAAACGACTTGTCAAGGTCTTAAACCTTTGATCAAATTCCCAAATAGGTTCAATCACCTTTTACTTGATTTTGTTCAACTCTGTAATGCACTTTGACTCCGACTTAAGATTCTTGAATTTTGCACTCAATGCAGTCTTAATGTCATTCAACACTTTAAGCTGTACATATGATTTAACAAAATTCATATACCAGCTCAGTGCACGGTCCCTCAAAGTATTACTAAACTGAGCTCTCTTAACAGCTTCATCGGTGACTTTCTTAACGATCCATACAACTTCGCATAAGAACCGGTGCTGGTCAAGATCCCGAGATCCATCTCCTTTGAAAATGGGTAACCTCATTTCATTTTCCATTAATATTCCTAGGTTTCTCGACTAAGTCTGTACTAAACTACTTGTGATAGTACTCTGAGTTCTCTGATTACTTTGGTTACTTTGGTCACTTGATGCTACTAAAACAATAGGAGGAGTAGCAATAGTTACTTCGACAGTAGGCGCAATACCTGAAGTTCCTAGATCTTCTTGGCAAGGTTCTCCAGTCTCTATTTCTACTTCCTCTTCCCTTGCGAACTCTGAATACTCTTCGTCTGATTTCTCTGCTTCTTCTCCATTGTAGAATCCTTCATCTTGTTCTAATGGTTCGTAAATATGATTAAATAGGTTCGCAAGAGGAATCTTTCTGAATGATATACCACTGCGCGTGTGTCCAACCTCTGTGTCATTGTCATTGTCTGAATTCTTGAACATTAGCTTTAAAATCCAACTGATTACTGTATCTTCAAGATATTCTTCTCATGCAATAACATCTTAATCTTTAACTTCAAAAAGTGTAGAAACTTTCCTCCATATCCCTTGAAGAAATACCACTCTACTTGACTATATGATTCCACTCTGTCAATAGAAAATTCAGTAATGTACCCTCCAATAGTGTTGTCAAACCAGAGATCTACTGCCCTAGACACAATGCTATCAACTTTATTAACTTTCTTAATCAACGCCGATGTCCAAACCATAGGTGGTCTAGATATGATTTCAAACTGAGTGTCTGCTAATTTGGCTAACCACTCATACAACTCCTGATGAAATTTTGCAAAGAAAATCTCGTGCACATCAATAAAGATGTACCTTTCCAACCAATATTCTGTACTAATGCTAGGATTCTTGTTCTGAGCTACGATGAAGTCCCTTTCTTGTTCTTCTATCCACTTATGAATTTCTGTATTCAATGGAAACCACCTTGACATTCCCTCAAGAAGATCCTGGTCCCAACAACACAACCATTTGTTGGCATAGGGGTAGACCCAGGGTTTAACTCTAACAACGCACCAATAAACCCTAACTACTGACCCTTACAGAAACACCTGCGAAGCAGATGAAGTCTCACCCGAAGTAGCAATAAGGGGGTTGTAGGACACATGTGTCTACAACCAGAGGAAATACAAGATGATTCCAAAACAACAATGCAAAATAACCTAGAGATTCTTAACAGTATTATGCTTAACCTTGCAAAGTTAGTTAGGTCTTCTTATCTTCAACAGAAAAAACAACAGCGAAATAACAGTATACAAGATAGAAAATAACATAGCATCAACCACATATAACAAGAATATTTTACGTGGTTCACCCTCTCCCTAGGGCTACACCCACATAACTGTGTTTATTGATAAAATAGATGAAAATATACAATTCTATCTGCGCACTCAACTGCAGATCCTTCTCTCTTCCTCTTTATTCCCTATCCCTGCGCACCCAACTATAGAGTAGATCTTCGCACCCAACTGAAGACCCAAAATACAATAATACCCTAAAACATAACACTCTTACATCTCACCACCACTATCACACCTCTGATCTCAACTCTTCTAGACCTCTATTTATACATTCCATGGCTCTTTACAAAACCCTAGACCAAAGCCTAGGCGCCAAAACCCTAGATCCACATTGCCAAAACCCTAGGTCCACACAACCCTCATTTTAAGGACTTCACCAACCTGTTCTTCCTTCTTCTCTGCGAGGTGCTCCAAAGCACCCATTAGTGTCTTCTTCCACTTGATGACTTGTCCACGATCTATCTTCTTTGCTGCTTTGCTTCCTTGATATTCTCCTTCAACAACTTTGTTTCGCTTACTTCGTTCCTTCTTTTATGCTTCTTTAACCACTTCGACCCTTCCTTGGTTTGTGTGCCTTCCGCGCACTTCATACTTTATCTTTCTTCTTCCTTAATTGTCACTTTCTTCCTTAATACATGACCAAGGGCCAACACTAAAATAACATTGTCTTCAACAAGAAGCTGAAGTGGAATCATCATCATATGCATCAACATGGATTAGTATAACTATAATACATCATCATTATCAATAACAACACAAGGCTGATACAACATCAACAACAACAACATCACAACACAAGGGCTGGAGCATCATCGACATCAACACTAGGCTGGAAATCTTCAGCACGAGGCTAGAATCAACAACATCAACACGAAGCTAGAAATCTTTAGCATGAGGCTGGCATCACAACAACATCAACACAGTGCTGGAAATCTTCAACACTAGGCTAGCATCAACATCTTGTGGTACTCTAACAGATCCAAAGGGTCTTCTCAAGAATCAAAAGATTCCCTAGGATATAAAATCCTAACGGAGCTACCACTACTGGACAAAGATAGCATATACATGCACAAGTAATTTGATATCCCATTGACCCAGGTGGATATTGGTGGCCACCCACCTATTCTACCTGGACCCCCACCATTGTTCCTTTCATTTTTTCAGTTTACGCACAATTTACTATTTTTAGCATTTTTTCGGGTCCTGAACTTCTGGAGTTGTTTCGAGGCCTTAAATGACGTTTTTTTGGGAAAATGGGGAGCAACATGGAACATAGATCATGTTTCTCACCCAAAAGTTGTAGTCCTCGGATAGATCTTTCTAATGAGGTATGGAATGCGTCAAACAAAGATCGTATGCCAAAGTTACGTCCCCAGGAAGTTGATGTACCAATTTACCCAAACAGGGCCCATAGTCTTGGTATTTCATCTCCTAGGGTTAGGTCTTTGGATGTTTAGGGTTTCCCATTATTTCTCAATAATAATAGGCCTTCAAGCCTCATTGTAACATAGTTCAAAGGCCAGTAGCCGCCCCATCTCTTCTCAGAGATACGCTACCAATGCCCTAGCTAGTTTATTTCCATTATGTCTGTAAGCATATTTCAGTCATTTGTTATTAATGAAATGAAGTCTTATTTCCGCTGCATATCTGTGTTTATGTGTATTTCTATATTTCATTGTGTTCCTACATAAATCCGGTTCAGTGGTATCAGAGTGGTCTACTCATTCTCGATCCTTCTTTGCATGTCCCCAACGAGGTCAGGGTATAAGGAGTTGGGGCTCGAACTGGTTGAACTTTTGCAAGATCAACCTCACAAACCCCGACGACTACCCATGGGGGAAGAAAAGAAAGATGAGGGAGTAGGAGATCCTATCAAAATGTTGCTTGAGGAGGCCCTCGAGAAACAAAGGAACGCGATGATGGACAACTTGGCCCAGATTCTTCAACGGATTCCCACTGGCAGCGCATCGACATCCAACAACCACTCTGGAGGCACCACTCCTTTTAAGGTACAAGTAAATCTTGACATTCCCATATTTGAGGGACAAATAGATGTAGATATTGTAGATAGATGGTTGAATCTGTTAGAAGGATATTTCTCGGTTCATGACTTTTCCGACCGAGAAAAGATTATCTTCGCACTCCTCAAAGATGCCCCCCATGTCAAGCACTCGTGGGAAACCTACTCAGAGCAACATGACGAGGGAGAACCCTCTCTATTCTCGGCCACACCCACTTGGAATTCTTTCCGAGACGCCATCAAGGAACAATATTATCCCATGGGGAGCTATGAGGACAAATACATACAATGGACTATGCTGCGGCAGCAAAGGGACCAAGATGTGCATGAGATGACAAATCTGTTTCATACCCTACGCACAAAGTTGGGTATCAAAGATTCATAGAAACATTTGGTGTTAAAGTACCGCAGTTGTCTGCACAGATACATTCAGGAGGAAATGGAGTTCCTTGACATCTCCTCGCTTGGTGTGGCAAACCGATATGCTGCCAAGATTGAGCAGAAATTCAAACAGAAGAGGCGAGACTTTGGGTCTGCAAATCAGAAGCAAGGGAAAGGTACCCCCAAACCGCAGAACAAAGGACCAAGCCAAGGCAGGCCAGCCCAAGACAATGAGCCAAAGCCACAAGCAAATAACAACACCACGAAGCCAAAAAAGGACATGGGGAAGTGGTGTGAGTTCCATAAGAGCTCCACTCACAACACAAGTGAGTGTCGGGCCAAGCAATCACTGGTAGTTGAGTTGAAGGCTTCTGAATTGGATGCATGATCCCACTCTGAATCTAAACCTAACAAGGGGAATGACAGGGGGAAGTAGATTATCGATGCGGAGCCCAAGGCCACCTTTTCCACCACGAAGATCTAGAAGGAGGAACCAGAAGATCTAGAGGAGGCAGAGCGTCTCTTCCATTCCAAGATGTGGGTAAAGGGTTCCCCGTTGCAGTTCATTTTTGACAGCGGGAGCCAGAAGAACCTCATCTCGGTAGAGGTCGTGAAGTGGATGGGATTTCCAACCACAACACACCCACAACCATACACCATTCGATGGTTGCACCAAGGACGGGACCTCCACATTAGTCAATAATGTCGCCTTCCCTACAACATCAAGCCCTTCACGGATGAGGTATTATGTGACATTGCTCCTCTTGATGTTTCTGATGTATTATTAGGCCAACCATACTTGTGGAAGCAACATGTTGTGTATGAGTCCAGGCATCATGCTGTTATTATCACTTTGGGCAATAAGCTGTACAGGATACCGGAGATAACACTGCCTACCACCATCTCTTTGGTTACTGCAAAACAATGCAGTAAGCTCATTTCCAAAACCAGGAAATTTGTTTTCTTGATGATCCTCCCTCAGGGAAAGAGGAAGACTATGGCCATGACCTCTAGACAGGGTCCCACTACATGAAAACAACAGATGGATAAGGTCATGGAGGAGTATGAGGAAATCTTCACCTCCCCCGCAGGGGTGCCTCTACACTGCCAGGTCAAGCACCCCATCGATCTGAACCCAGGTGTGTCGATGCCCAATGGACGCATCTATCGACGCAGTGTTATGGAGAATGATGAAATCAAGAGGTAGATTCAAGAGCTGCTGCAGAAAGGTCACATCCGGCCGAGTTCATCACCCTGTGGGAGCCCGATCGTGTTGGTGTAGAAGAAGGATGGGATTTGGAGACTCTACATTGAGTATCGGGCACTGAACAAGATCACTGTCTGGAATAGGTACCCAATCCCACAGATTGATGACCTTCTGGACCAACTCAAGGGGGCGAAATATTTCAGCAAGATCGACTTGAAGTCTGGGTATCACCAGGTACAAATCGAACCCTTTGATGTGTGGAAGACTGCATTCAAATCCAAGGAGGGCCTTTTCGAATGGTTGGTCATGCCTTTCGGATTGACGAATGACCCTGCAACCTTCATGAGGCTAATGGACGACATCCTGCGTCCATTCACCAACTCATTTGCAGTGGTGTACTTGGATGACATTCTGATCTTCAGCCAGATTTGGGAAGAGCACCTCCACCACATCCGAAAGGTCCTCCAAACACTGCGGCAACACAAGTTGTGTGCCAATTTGGAGAAATGCACTTTTGGCATGACCCAGGTTTAGTATCTGGGATACATTATTGATGAGCGTGGGGTGCATGTGGATCTAGCAAAGATCCAAGTCATTCGGGATTGGCCAGCCCCAACCACCCTAATAGAGCTCCGCAACTTTTTAGGTCTTGCCAATTTCTACCACAGGTTTGTGTTGGGATTCTCTCATATCACTTGGCCCTTGAGTCAAGTCACCAAGGGAGGAGCTAAAGCAAAATTCTTTTGGTCTGAATCTCAATAGAAGGTGTTCGGGGAATTGAAGCATCACCTTTGCTCTGCACCAGTGCTCACATTACCAGACTTGCAACAACCATTTGAGATCGAGACAGATGCCTCTGACTATGCTATTGGGGCAGTCCTTACTCAACATGGGCATCCAATGGCATATCACAGTGAGACACTTTTTGACACAGTCCGAAAGTATCCCACTTATGACAAATAAATGTATTCTATTGTGTAGGCTTGTCGGCAATGGAAGCATTGCATTTTGGGAAAGGAAACGATCATCCACACAGACCACCGACCCCTACAGTTCATACAGACACAAGGGAAGTTGCAGAACGATTTCCATCAAAAGTGGTCCACATACCTGCAACAATTTCATTTGAACATTAAGTACAAAAAAGGTAGCACCAATAATGTTGCAGACTACCTCAGTCGACCACCCATTGTGGCGCTAACCACCGTGCTCAACTCTTGTGGGCACAAGACTTCCGATTGGCCGCTTCTCTACACAAGTGATCTAGAATTCGGCCACACATACAATACACTCTTGCAGGGTAAGCAAGCTCCCAATTTTCACCTCCAGGATGCCTTGCTTTGTCACCTGGGACACCTTTGTGTTCCTTCAAGTGAGCGTGCCAAGATGATTTGGGAGGTGCACTACAGTCAAGTCGCTGGGCATTTCGGGGTTGAGAAAACCGTGGCAGTACTGCAAAAGTATTTCTATTGGCCAAACCTTCGACAAGATGTCGGGAAGTACATCAAGTCCTGCACTGCTTGTGCCATTTCCAAATCGACCATCAAGAAGCAAGGCCTCTATACTCCACTTCCTACTCCCAGTCGACCTTGGGAATCCGTCTCTATGGATTACATGTCGGGCCTTCCTTCTACTAAGCTTGGAAATGACTGTGTTTTTGTGGTCGTCGATCGATTCTTGAAGATGTCAATTATGATGGCCTGCAAGAAGAATATCACAGCAGAAGCCACTGCTAAAATCTTCTTTGAACGAGTGTGGGTACACTTTGGGATCCCATAGTCTATTATCTCATATCGGGACAATAGGTTCCTCAGTACATTTTGGTCTAGCCTCTGGTAGATGCTGGACACCAAGCTCACCAAGTCCATAGCTTTCCATCCACAAACTGATGTCCAGACAGAGGTTGTCAACCGGATGATCATACACATTCTGTGCATGTACAATTCAAAGCATCCACACACATGGGATGAGATCCTCCCCTATGTACAACATAGCTACAACCGGGCTCTCCATAGCTCAACCAGCCACAACCCCTTTCAAGTGGGCTTGGGATTCCAGCCACTATGTCCCATTGACATAGCCATGCCATTTGTGGCTACTCAGGAAGATTCAGCTCATGTCCAGTCTGAGGCTGACATGGAAAACAACTTCATTGAGCACGTTCAACACATCCGTCAATAGGTTCATGACATCTTGGACAGAGCCAATGCTAAGTACAAGCAACGAGATGATCAACATCGGGTGCCACACAACTTCTAGGTGGGCGACAAAGTGTGGATGCATTTGCAAAAGGAGTGCCTCGCTGGACCCCACCGCAAGCTTCGTCCGCTCTAATATGGTCCATACACCCTCACCAAGGCTGTAGGGGAAAATTCCTTTGAGCTCAACATTCCACCATTCCTTGGTTTGCACCCAGTGTTCAATGTGGATTGCCTTCAGCCCTACTTTCCACCTCTACTAGACACATCCGACATGGCAGAACAACTCACACCAACATAGTTAAATCCAGACTGCATGGAACAAGCCATAACTGATCAGATCATGGATACACAGATCAAGCACACCCAAAAACAAAGGATACCGCTATATCGAGTTGTCAAAGCAGGCTAACTCCTTCACCAAGGCAAGTGGCTCACCAGGGCCCAAGTTCAGCAGAAGTTTCCTCATCTCATGGAGGAACTCAACGCAATGGGGACCATTGCTTCATAAGGGGGGAGGAATGATTCAGGTGGATATTGGTGGCCACCCACCTATTCCACCTATACCCCCACCATTGTTTTTTTCAGTTTTTTAGTTTTCGCACAGTTTACTATTTTTAGCAGTTTTTCGGGTCTTGAACTTTCGGAGCCATTTTGAGGCCTTAAACAACGTTTTTTGGGAAAACAGGGAGCAACATGGATCTTAGATCATGTTGCTCACCCAAAATTTGTAGTCCTCGAATAGATATTTCTAACGAGGTATGGAATGCGTCAAACATAGATCATATGCCAAAGTTACATCCTCGGGAAGTTGATGTACCAACTTACCCAAACGGGGCCCATAGTCTTGGCGTTTTGTCTCCTAGGGTTAGGTCTTTGGATGTTTAGGGTTTTCCATTATTTCTTAATAATAATAGGCCTTCGAGCCTCATTGTAACACAGTTCAAAGGCCAGTAGCTGCCACATCTCTTCTCAGAGATAAGCTACCAACGTCTTAGCTAGTTTATTTCCATTCTGTCTGTAAGCATATTTCAGTCATTTGTTATTAATGAAATGAAGTCTTATTTCCGCTGCATCTATGTGTTTATGTGTATTTCTGTATTTCATTGTGTTCCTACATAAATCCAGATCACCCGTCCTTACAGACCTTCATGATCTGTCCAGGGATGATCATTCCCCTTGGATATAAAACTCTAACTGAGCTACCCACTATTGGTCAAGATACCATATTATCATCAACACTACTCCCCCTTTCAGACTATACCAATATTTTCTTGAAAGTGCTCAAACTTTACACGAGACAGAGGTTTGGTCAACAACCTGCTCATCTGTGCCAACATATTGGAGCTTTAAAGCTCCCCTCTGCATCATATCATTAATTAAGTGATACCCGATCTCTATGTTCTTCGACTCATCATGGAACACATCATCTTTTTATAACTCTGGTTATCACATAGGATCACAATGACTTCTATCTTCAGATCAAATAGATCTGTCAACAACATCCGAAGCCATATGGCTTCACAACTGGCGGAACATGCAACAATGTATTCTGCTTCTACTGTGCTGGGAGCAATGCTAGATTTCTCCCTACTATGCCATGAAGTCATGGCTGAACCCATACTAAAACAACATCCCGAAGTGCTCTTTCTATCAGAAACACTTCAAGCTCAATCTGAATCAATATATCCATACAATCTGAAGTCGTGATCTCTAGTATTATAGATACCAAAATCCATCGTACCCTTAAGGTATCTCATAACATGTTTTACGGAAACAAGGTGAACATGTCTGGGATCTACCAGATACTGACTCAAGGTGTTCACAACAAAACATATATCTAGACTGGTATTCATCAGATACATCAACGAACCAATAATTTGTTTGTACAGAGTAGCATCGACCAATTCTGACAAGGTATTTACCAGGAGCTTAAACTTTGTTTCCATGGGTGTGTACATGGATTTACATTCAACCATGTTAAACCTATTCATTATTTCAACTACATACTTCCCTTGGTTAAGAAAGATCTTCTTTGGGCTCTGCCAAACTTCAAGATCTAAGAGATAAAGAATTAAGTATTTCATCAAACTCTGTAGCGAGCTTCTTCTGCAATATGCGATGTGATTTTATTCATCTTGTCAATAATATATCATCTACATATAGTAGTAACATCACTGGCTCATCATTCATAACCTTGAGGTAAAGGTTAGAATCAACTTTACTCTTGGTAAAGCCTAAGATCTTAAGGAAACTGTCAATTCTGCCATATCAAGCTCTAGGAGCTTGCTTCATCCTGTACATATCCTTCTTCAACCTCCAGACCTTAGTATTTCTATCTTCAACTTCAAACCAAATTTTCACATTACATTGTACCAATTTGGTACACTTGCTCAGCTGCAACTCAATCTGCACAATCATGTGCGAGCTCTATGTGCTCTCTGCAAAGAACTATTTGTCTCACTGCCTAAGAGTATGTCCTCTCCTCTTTCTACAACTTATACTTCTAGAAATGGGACTCTACACCTACAACTACTCTGAAGATGAGAATGGATGCTCCATTCTCACTATGATTGCTAAAATCTGAGAGTAACTCCTCTACTTCATCACGGAAACAACTTCATTTGAAACGAAGAGTGTCTCAATAAATGACATTGAAGGTATCTCTTCTTCTTTCATGGAGGTAACTCTATCTTTTATTGTAGTCATGTCTCCATGACCCAACTAATGTACTGCACCAACTTCCACTCAATTTTAAATATGGGGATTTCTCCCCCTGCATCTCATACTATATATGAATCATGGTTGTTCTGGTTGTCTTCATAAATACTGGAACTATTTCTTCAATTACCGGAGTAAGTGTCTCGTCATAGTCTTCTCCCTCTTGCTGGGAGAATCCTATGGAAACACATCAGGCTTTGTACATCTGCAACATGCTTGATCTATTAGATCAATCTTGGAAGTCAATAATGACTTCTCTCCTAGTCTCACAGAAAAATCCATATCCTAGTCTTTCTGACTGGCTTCTTTCTCTGTCACTGAAACAAGGGAATCTTCCCAAGAGATTTCATATCTCCTAGAAGTTTCTGAATCTATGGTCTAGTATTCTCATGGCATCTGTCTCCCATTCCTAGAAGTTGTCTCTTCATCTGATCCTTTATGAGATCAGGCTTACTCTCGATTTATTCTGAGTCTATAAGGACTTCATCATCTCTTATGGGGTATACTTGGTGTTGAATATCAATTCTAAATATGAAAAGCTGAGTCAGACTTCAAGTGAATTCTGCTTCCTGTCAAAGTGGCTTCATTATCCTTTGAACAAGTCTACTCTGAGTTCTTTTTCTAATGTTCGGTCATCTTTGAAGCCTTCTTCTCCTTACAATCAATATCCACATTAGATACTATGGATCTGAAAAGATAACTTCTTCTCCATCTTCTTTGGTACATGCATGTATATGGTCATGCACATAGTCTGCTTCATGTCTCATCTAATCTGTTGCCTTCTGCAACCTTCACTATAGCTTCATTAGGGTTATCACCTGTGACATGAAACAAGGTCAACAAAACAACATGCAAGAATAATACTCTTTTGATAATAGTAATAAAACAATAGCATGAATAATCGTGATAGTAGCTCCTTTAGAGCTATCACTTGTGACTTGTCTGAAACAAAGATCAAAAGTAAGAAATACAATACAAAATGAGATGAACACTCTTCTAGTGTTGTGATCAAACATTCATCCATGGTAACCTGGAACCAACACAAGAAGTTTCTCTTAGAGGAGATGTTAGTTGTATCTGGTAAATGATTACATTAAGCATTTATCTCAATATGCTCACATGCTACCAAGCATAATACTTTTCAAAGACTGCTACCTCAACTATAGTGTTTACTTGTAAAGGGGTAGTCATCAAATTTGTCATGTGAAACTTTGAATCTTATCAACTTAATTAATCAAACCTGGAACCTGGAGTCTTGTCCTCAAGAATGAGTGTGTTTCTTTTCTTCCAAGTCTCCTTCACTCAAGATGACACGTGCTTTCTTCAACCCGTCTTCTATACTAAGACAATATTCTATCTTGATAGAAATTTGGGTTAGAGAATAAACTCTACGATCTCAACTTTAATCCATCTAATACCTTGACTTTAATTTTGACCAAAAGTTAGTATGATAGTCATAGGTTCAACATGGAACCTAGATCAAAATAATGTCATAAAAAATAGATGCATATCAGAATAATCAAACCTGGGTTGCATTATTCCTCTGAATGTGTTGGATCTTGCGATCTTTCTATATCTATGGCAAGAGATCCCTTCTCTTGTAAATACCCTTTAAAGCTTAACAATTTAAACATATGTGAGTACATACCTCTAATAGCATTTGCAGGTAGTGGTACCATCTGGTAGCAATGGTAATAATTACCAACCCTTAAAAACTTCAAGGGTGCCTACAACTGGTACTACAACCGATACTTCAACGGATACTACAACTGCAATTGATACTGCAACTGATTCTGAAACTACAACTTAGGGTTTTATGAGGAAACCCTATTTTTTCAAACTTCAAATTTTGATATTCTTATCCAGGGGCTAGATGCACTGAGCTGAGGCGAGTAAGATGGTGCAATTAGATTTTTGAAAATCCAAATTTTACCCCTTGAAAATGAGCTTGCGGAAATCCAGACTGATACTTCTGGTACTGGTTCTTTGGTACTTTTGGTTTTCTTGTACTTTTGATTTTCTGGTTTTTTGTACCATTGAAAACTATGGTTTCTCTTTACGGGAGTTCTGTTCACTAAAAAAGTGTGATCAAGGTGCTAAAGAGTTCCCTAGGCTAAGGCACACTTTTCTATATGGGTTTTAGGCTGATATTCCTCTTCAACAAAAGCCCTAATTTTCTTGTACGACAACGATGGCATTTTTCTTTATCCAGTGAAAGATTCTCTCTTCAGCTTAGCTCTGATACCATGTTAAGGTTTAATCTATTATTAGGTTTCTTTTAAATTTACTAGATAACCATAACATAGATAGGATCATTGAGTGAAACACAATCACAAGATACACAACATTTATCCCAGGAAACCCTCATGGGATAGAAAACCCAGCAAAAACTTCCTTAATATAGATAGCCAATACAATGCCAAGACAATAAACCAAACACTAGAGAATATCCTCCACTGAGCAATGCACCTCTCTCTTCCTTCTTCTCCCAACTGCAGCTACCAAACTTGCGCACTGAGTGAGCGAATGAGTGAGTAATCAAATGAGGCACTGACTTCCTTTATTTATACAAACAGGCAGGTGCTGGAAAGTTGTCTCTTCACTAGGTAGGGTAAAATTGTCTTCTTAGTGGTTAAAACCACTTTAATTATCCTGGGGGATGACTTCTCAATTTGCATAATATATTTAGGGTTTGACCAATCCACAAAAGGGGATTTGGTCAATTACAATGCCCGACATGATCAATCCACAAAAGAGGATTGATCTAATGAATAATAAATCAATAATAAATAGAATACTCTTCACATTTACAATATTTCAACATTCATCAAACTCATGAATACCCCTGGGGATTTTTTGAGTCCTAACGGTAAAACTATAAAATCATAGTGTCTGAATATCGTCTTAAAAGTGGTCTTAGGGATATCTTCCTCTTTAAATCGTAATCGGTGATAACCTGATCTCAAGTCAATCTTCAAAAACACTGTCACTCCTTTCATCTGATCAAACAAATCGTCTATTATTGGCAACAGATATTGGTTCTTGATTGTCGCTTTGTTCAATTGACGATAGTCAATACAAATTATCCACGATCCATCCTTCTTTCTTACAAAAATAACTGGCGCACCACAAGGTGATACACTTGGACGTATGAGTCCAAAGTCCAATAATTCCTTCAATTACATTTTCAACTTCTGTAACTCAGGCGTTGACATCTGATGATGCGTTCTTGATATCGGTTTAGTTCCAGGTTTCAAGTCGATTGTAAACTCCAACTCTCATTTGGGCGGTAAGCCTGGTAACTCTTCTGGAAATACATCTGCGAACTCTTGTACTATATGATGGTGTTCTAATTCTTTCGCCTCACCCTTTTCATTTAGTGCTAATATTAAATAAAGTTTGCAACCCTTGCGCATACGCTTCTGCACTTGTAGAGAAGAAATAAATCTCAAGGAAACCCCTTGGTTTCTTCCTGTTATCACCCCATAAATTATGGGAATCAACTTATGACTTGGATTTATTCTATATCTGGTGATCTGGTTGACAAATGATATTTCATTTCTTCAAATAATTTGTGGGAAGAAAAGAGAAAAGAAAGAAAAAGAAAAAAGAAAAGAAAAGAGGGCATAAAAGAATGGAAACAAAAGCCCCATAAAATAATAGCAACTTGGTCATACCGTTCAAACATGACCAAGTTCTTTTAAATTTTCAATGTTGATAGGTTAGTGAATACATATGATCATATATCCCCTAGGTTAGAATTAGTGAATACATCTGATCATACCATCTAATCCTGATCAGATAGCCCCTAGGTTAGAATTAGTGAATACACCTGATCAGACCATCTAATCCTGATCAGATAGCCCCTAGAAAGAATAAATTTTTAACCCAACAGTGTAATCCGGGTTGAGTGCCTTATGACAGTAGGTTAGGATGCAACTTAATTGCCTCGCCTGCCTTGCCTAAACAATGCCAGATCAATAAAGATGTTACCCTATGACTCCATGCCTAATTGTAATTGAAATGATGTCCCCTTGGTGGTGTATATGAGAAATGTCCCGGGAAAACCCATGTGAATGTCC
>ML795107.1:330926-355007 GCA_009831015.1 Picea engelmannii
ATCAAAACAGTTTTTGATTAGTTAAGTCAGTTATGCTAAAAATAGGATGGACACGTCCTGATCAGTTATGACAGGAACGTTTGTATTTTGACTTATAAATACTTTATTTTTCAATGTATTGAGGGTTGTTGTCTTGCACACCCATTTGTTATCGAGCTGTAACATTTTTGACGAGATCCACCATTATTAAAGAAGGGGCATTTTACAGGATTCTTGCGCATGTTTCACTGGTGATGTGATTTTCTTAGTTAAATGTTTTCTTGCTCTGTGATCATCTTGTTTTTTTATAACTAATCTGTACGAATAGCGTTATGTTGCAGGATTTATCTCTGATACCCTGTTTCCGATTCTATAGATTTTAATGTTCATCTTCTAAATATCTTCAATTAAGAGATTCTTAAGTGCTTGTTAATTGGGTTATTTTCCTTATCTTTTCTTCTGTCCATCACATAAATTATTAAAGATCCAGTGAGCTTTTTATCTCGCCTTGTGAAAGATCTCTTCAACGTTTCTGGTTGCACCTCGGATTTTATCAATTACAGACCCCATAGCCCAATGGATGTGTAATTTGTTTCAACCAACTTTAAAAACCTTTTACAACAAAACAAAACTTGTGCCTTTACCTAGCCTAATATCTTTCAAACAAAGCTAAATATTATAGAGAGATCCCTCTCTGAAGCTGGAAGGGCTAGATCCCAGCTTTAAAAGTGGTTGGTTAAGGTTACCTTTGTAGATTTCTTCTTTTTCAACCTCTAGGAAATTTACCGATTGCTAACACTTCCTATAATTACTCTACTCCTTCCCACATCATCTGTAAAACTTAACTTTTTCGTCTTACAGTTGAGTATCACATCATGTGATTCCAACCAGTCCATACCGATCACTATGTCATAAGATCCTAAGATCGTGACATATAGGTTGGCCTTCATTACAAAATCTCCCAAGTTAATGCTAAAGTCCGTAACCTTTCCTCTAACCTTCTGTTTGGCACCTGCACCCATTTCTACGTATCTAAACTTGTCATGCTCGACAACCTTTACCTTAATTATCTTTAGCAATGCACTAGAGATAAATATCTTTGTAGCACCTGGATCTATCCAAATACTAAAATTTTGGTCAGAGATTGTACCTATCATCTCGAGCACAATGGACTGGTGCCCGGCCTGGCGGTTATTAACCGCTGCATGAATCCTATGGACCTTGCCCAAATCTCGCACTGTAGTGGGTCTTGTTGATCCGACCGCTCTGGCCTTCTTAATCAGACAGTCTCACTGGTAATGTGGCTCTCCACATGTCCAACATCTAGTCTTCGGTCCAGTACTCATGGTCCTTGAAGTAGAAGCTGTTGGCCTCATAGTCTGTGACCTTGGTCTGTTCTGCTAAACAGGCCTAAACTGTTGCTGCTACGGGCAACACTGCTACTGATGCAATGGTCCTCTGTAGGGAGTCCTCTGCTGAGGAGTTGGTCGTTGCAGTGTCATGAACATAGGTCCTCTAGACATATCTCAATGCCTTGCTGCCTGTCTGGTTGGTGTTTGATGCTGCTGAACTCCTAATGTTGTCTGTCCATTCGGCCTTGCAAGAGTCTTTCCCTGACCCCCGTTGTTTAGATCTTCCTCAACTATAAGGGATTTTTGTACTGCCTCGTGCAATGTCTACGGCATTAAGATCCTCACCTTTTCACAAATGTTGAAGTTAAGGCCAAACACAAACTTGTTGATCTTTAGCTTCTCCGTGTTCATATGTGGAGCATACCTAAGTAGCTCCATAAATCTGGCCTCATACTATGGCACCGTATGACCACCTTGTTGTAAGGCATTGAAATAATTGAGTTGACGTTTAATGAATTCCTTGAACAAGTACCTCTCCCGGAACTGTTCCTTGAACAACTCCCATGACACATTTTCGACGACCATGTTTAATTGAGGTAGGAGTGGCTTCCACCATAGAAGATCACTCCCCTTCAGTTGAAAGACCTCCATGTGGAATTTCATGTTGGAGGTGTAATCATAAAGTGCGAAGAACATCACCATCTTCTCCAACCATGCCTCGATGACTAAGCTATCGATGGCACCCATGAACTCGGGAAACTTCACCTTCTCGAGTTCTATGTGTATGCTAACACTACCAGTTGGAGCGCGTTGTGAACCCTCATTGGGTACATACTCTCTTCCCTCATCTCTATCTAGTCGGTTAATCAACACCTATGACATCCTCTAAAAGGATCTCATCATACCTACCACATCTCTCACAACAACCTGTTCCCATTCAACGATTTGTTCTTCTCCTTGGGGGTTATACCCCTCTGGTGTGGATTCTCTCAGAGGCGTCACACCTCTTTCTCCAACACCACATTGTCTACCTCCACACCGTCCTCTAACCATGTTTACCTGCATGGACAATTTTCAAATTTTAATTAGTGATATTGTTTTAATCATAAGTTTAACATAATGGAAGGTGTAACGATCCAATGCTGCAGGTTGAACCCGCTCTGATACCATATGTAATGAACCCTCCCTTACGACAACAAATAGTGAGTACAAAGAGGTATATATATATATTTTTGAACACAACGTGACGACAAGTGACATGTGCCACAATATATATTAATAAAACACAATCAAATTCATCACAATCAACTGAAAGCAACATCACTATTATTCAACCAACCATATCTCATAAATATAACATAAGGAAACTACCCATCCAACCTATCCTGCATGGTTAGGACATCCAAGACACATAAGAAATGCTCAAGTCTAGGATTCATCCAATCGATCTTGACCATTTAAGGTATCAGGGCTGAAGACTGTTCTGAGGAACAAGGAGGTATCTAGGTCCCCTCAATCCCATCATAAGCATCAATTCAAGACTATATTATCGACCATACTTAACCTTCAATTCCTCATGGTGCAATAAAATAATCTACTATGATTAATCAATCCGTTACACAATATTAAATACAATTGAGCAAGAGGACAATACATGAAGAATAACAAGAAACACACGAGCATAACTACAATTTTTGAATTTGATATAAATCTATTCTAATCATGATTAGTAACTTGTTAAGATCAGGTTCATTCAAGTCAAGCATCACTTATCAAGTGATTCAACTCATGTAACAAGTACAACTCCTATGTAGCTCACTATGTATCATAAAGAAATGAATTATCTTACTTAAGTGATAAATTAAGAATTCAATACCAAATTCCATATCCATTTTTTACAAGGTAACATAAAAATATCAAACTTAATGAACAATTAATGGAAGTAAACACTGCTTTATACATCCATTAAAAGAATTAAAAAGATCAACACCTATTAACCATATATAAGACTTCAATGCTAAATTACATTTCCTACCATAAGAAGATCCCAATATTTTTAAGTAGTACATAAAGATATCAATACCACCTTACACATCCATTTATAAAGTATAAGGGATTCAATCATAATGAGAAATAAGGAAAGATCCCAAGCTATCCTACAATCCATTAAAAAAATTATAAGAAGATTAATTAAAAATTAGGAATTAATTAAGATAATTTACATACTAACTTACATATCTATATAAGGATTTTAAAAGAAGATTGAATATTATTTAAATAATGTAAATTAAAAACTCAATGTTAACTTATAATTCCATTTAAAGAATTAAGAAGGACCCATACAATAAAATAAAGAAACCTACAATTCCATTAAAAGGAATTAAGGAAGACCCAATCTTATTTAACTATATACAAGTACTCAATTGCTAACTTAAAAATCCAAATTACTATCAAGAGATCACATCATAATATATAAGGTGTAAGGACTTCATAGCTACCTTGCATATTCTTAATAGGAACTAAAGGAAAATCAATTATAAAAGCAAATAAATAAGTTAAGCTATTTTCCTTTATATAAAGTAATTAAAGAAGTTTAACATGTCAAGAATTATGTAAAAGTCTCTAAATGCCAACTGACATATCCATAGATAAGGGTTAAAAATCAATTCTATAAGCAATAAGGTAGTCATGTCAAATTGTTTTACTCAACTATGTTTTAAAAGTGGGAGGATATTTACATAGAGGATACTAAAGTTTCAGAATCCGATCCAGCTAATGATCCAACACCTAATCCAAACCTTAATCTGGCGCACAACACACTCTCGAGTCGATTTCAACCCTCAATTCGGAAAATAATTTTTTGATATCTTGTAATTTAATTCGACATGCAGCGAATAAGATATCAATGATTGCTTAACCTTTAAGGAAAATAGACAGTCAAATAACACAAAGGCTGCCATTGAAGTAGCAACGAACAGGTAAAAAGGTAAAATGACTTTGTACAAGCTTAAATTCCAAGAAAAAACTGGAATGTTAAATCCACAACCAACCAATAGCAATGATAGTCACAAAGCAATGCCTAACCACTAGACAATAGGGGGATCCCACCAACTCACCAAGATCACAAGGAGAGCTCCCAAAAATCACGTCCAACTCAGAATCGGCTATACCGCTTCCCTTAATTTCCAGACCTCAACATTCTATAGTGGAACAAGAAGACACCAAACAAAACTGTAAATTGAGCTGCATTTTAAAATCCCTTTTTACAGTTGGCTAAGAAAAAGGAAGGGACTACGTGCAACTAGATCTCAAAATCCAAATCCGATTTGATCTTTGGGAAGGGAAGGTCCCATAGACAGACTAAAACAATAGTCAATCAAACTGTCCATGCCCAATCGCCAAGCCCACGAGCCATGAAGAGGGGAGAGCACAAGAGACACTAAAGTGCACATGCAAGACATAAATCTGGGATTTTAAAACACTGGTCATCTTAAAGAAAGCAAGAAGGGCGTCTTACCTCAATACTGGTTATAGTAAAATCGAAAGTGATTATACCATTCTCATGCAACCATAAAGAAAATCAAGGACAAGACAGAGTTAACAATCAAAATCTAACTACTAGTTCGAAATTGAACTAATATTTAATATACTCACTCTTTAATTAATTATTTTAATACGATAAGGTCAAATCAATTTACTATTTTCTAGGACACCTAGATTTATTGACTCAAGTTTGAATTACATGATGTGTCTTTCAAGACACACCTCCATGTTCCAAGGGTGCCACTCATCTTTAATTGGTTTTGGTAGTTTGTCCAATCCTTAGAGTCAACACTCCACTCGGTTGACCTTGTGAGAGACTAAGGGATTTTAAGGAATAAGGACTCCACCTTATTGCGTGCCCTTTAGAAATCTTTGTGAACGACTGTCTCAGTCTGCCCTCACGACATCGTGGACCTCTCGAACTAGGTAATCGTTAACCTACAATTCGAGCCACAACGAGAGTGCTAGTAGGTTGTGACAAGGACACTGCCACACCTCTCCCTCAATATATGGTTTCTATGTAGGCCCCTTTAATCATGTGAGTTTGATTAGCAAACATTGTCAACCTGCATCCATTGACAAAACACTGTCACTGATACATAATCATACTAAATCAATGATATGTCATATATGTGTAAAACGAATATTCAAACCAATCACAATCCACTCCCTGACTCAATCCAGAGTCCAAGTAGTCCGTTGATGCCATCGACATCCACAGTCTGTCAAGTGTCCTGCACACTCAAGAAAACTCATCGATAGCATCTGTCAATACATATATATCGAAAACAATAAATCACACCATATCATCATCATCACGTGTAATCCATAATCGAAACAAAATAATCATGTACCATAATCAGATCACTTACACATAAGTGTCCTCAAAAAATAAGTCGATATCATGTACTCAATAAAACGAGATGTTACATTTTTCTAAAAAAAACACATGTTAACCACTACGTATTCTTTAAACCCACAAATATTTCAACATACATTACTTATATATTAAAATTCAAATCACTTTCCTTTTCTTTCCTTTTTCTTTGCTTATAAGTGTGCTCCCCACATTTATTGAAATGAAATTGTTTCTCTCTTCAATTTTCCATGAATATTACATGAAATATCTTTAAATGATGAAAAAATTATTGAAGTAATAATGGATTTACATTCTAGAAAATTCTATCATATGGATTTATGTGCATCTTATGGTGATTCCTTATGAATTTTTTCTATCCAAAAACAATATCCCCTCCAATTTTTTTATTGCTAAAAATATCTGTTTCACTTTGGGCACAACGATGTATTAGGGTTTTAGAATGAATTTAGTTGTGCATTGAAAAAAATGCATGGTTTTTTTGGGTTGCTTTTTTGACTAGTTTTTTTAAGCAGTTTTATCATTGGTATGATTTAGTTAGTTTGATGCACTAGTGCACTTATAAATATGTTGTGCATTGATACTACAGAAAGTCATAGAAGCATTGAAAATTGGGTTTCGATAAAGATAGAAGTATAAACATCAACAAGTCTGGTTTTGTGTAGGTTTATACTTATAGATATTTAGTGGATGCATTAAAAAGACAATTTGTTTTAGTGTATTTAATTAAAATAAGTGTACTAGTGTGCTCTAACACATGGTGTACTAGTACCTCTTATAACAACAAGAAGCATTGATAACAAAATAATGTATTGAGAAATTTGTTTTAAGCTATAATGTTACATACCTTTTACTATATAACAAGCATTTTCATTACATTGTTTACAATAGATTACATACTTGCATTCATTATGGTTTTGGCTTAAATGTAGAGAAAAATAAAATAAAGTGGTAGTATCGAATCATTGATTTTGAAGATTCTTCATTTAGTATCAAGAGATATCCAAATTCACCCATTTATTTCTTTCCCATTAAGTGTATAATTTTATTATATATCAATGATTTGATTGAATATATACAACATTTGCATGTGCATTTACTAGCATTTAAATAATTGTCCTTTAATTTTTGCAATATCTTAATTTGAAATAAGTTCAGGTGTGTAGGATATTCCACTAATCCAACCCATAACATAATGTTGTAAGGTATTATCTACAACAAAATACCATAGCTATATAGTAGAAGAAAACAAAGAGTCACTTTACCTCACCAATTGTTAGTGCATGTGTTAATTATTGAACCCTTTGTAATTCCATATTGATGATTATTAGGTCAAATTATGATTCTACATTTATGAATTAGGGATACACAACTCAATCCTATATATGTGTGTCTATGTTAACTAGACTTACTAAACCCTTTATAGTTCCATATTGATAATTGTTAGTTCGAATATGTTCCCACATTTATGAATTAGAAGCAACCAACTCTCTCTCTATATATTTCTTCAACCATATATATATATATGGTTGAAGAAACATATGAAACATAACTATACACAAACTTCTTTGCTAACACTTATATTCCATCATATGCTCATAGCCTTTATTCAACCTAATGTCAATTAAATATTCCAGTGGCTCTTTTTGAGTACCTTATAGAAAATATTCATGGTAATTTGTAAATTAATTATAATATAAAAAAATTAAATATATGTGGTATAGTTTTTTTTTTTTTTTTAAGGAAAATGCAAGTAAATTTCTAATAAAATTTTAGATCAATCCATTTTGTCCTTGTTGGTGTGCATTATGTTGAATGTGCTATTTTCTGAAGTCTTTTCTTCAACAAGAAAACAATTGAAAAATAATATTTGATACAATTTTTTTTTATAAATATCCAAAAAATAATGATTACATTTATTCCCTAGTCTTGTTGGATCATCTCTTCCAATGCTTAATTATTTTCAATTATTCAACAATATCCTTATTCACTTTTTTGGACATCTTTACCGACATATTTTGCATATTATCTTTTATATTGTCTTTTAATATTTTTAAATTTAAAAAGTAAAACATAAAATTGATTAATATTTCTATGAGGTAAATATACTATAAAACACACATATTCTTTACTTTGTAATGTTTTGGACTAGTATCTATATATACAAAATAAAACTTGTTTAGAAAGAATACCTTCTCAATATTTCTTTTTTGTTATTGTACATTTTTTATATTGCCAAGTCTTAGAGGCATCATTGACCACTGCTACAAATATATTTGTTGTAGACATGCAATAATATGGTTATTTGGATTCATTGGTTTCATTTTTTTTTATTGTAAGTGATATGTATGCCTATAATTTCTTTCCAATGATTCCCTCATATTGTTATAAAAAACTTTTCTCTTTGATGAACTTAGAACACCATTCTATATGCTTATAAGTTCTTTCCAATGATTCCCTCATATTGTTATAAAAACCTTTTCCCTTTGATGAACTTAGAACATAATTCTATATGAATTGATGAGTAATATCATCATTAATATCCTTCATAATGTTTTTCTTCTTAGGAGGGCATTGTGGTGTCTCATCGATGTCTACAAATTTAAATGTTTGAAACATGATAGCTGATAATGTTATAGATTTCAATACAAAATAATATCAAAGGACATTTTTTTCATGTTTATCACCTTCTGAAACACCTTCTCTTGTTCACAACATTTTTATAATAGTTTTATACTCTTTTTCACTCATATTTCTAATAATGTTTTCAATTTTATTAAAGTTTTTCTAAGTAAGACACATGTTAACCAATACATGTCCTTTAAACCCACAAATATTTCAAAATACATTACTTATATATTAAAATTCAAGTCACTTTTCTTTTTCTTTCTTTCTGGGTGTGCTCCCCACATTCATTGAAATGAAATTATTTCCCTCTTTAATTTTTTGTCTGATTTCAATATAAGACATGCACAATGAAACATGAAAAATAGTGAAATATTCAATACAAAGTATATACAAATTTTCAACACAAGTTAGAGTAAACAAAAGTGAATACATATTCAATGGAAGTAGAAAATTGTGTGAAATATTAGTTTATAGATCAATCCCTCTCCTTGATTATTCTATCTCAATGGGCTTTGTATTAATTTGTGGTTAATATGATTTATTTGTCAAAGTGTGCAGATTTTCACAGTTCCTCATATTTGTCTTGCGATTTATGGAATTATAACTGTGAAGGAAGTTTGAAATGTCCAACGTTTCGAGTGGACACTCCACCCATCATCAAGGACTCTTTAAGAAATCCTTTATAGCCTCTAAAGATAAATCCAATCCCATGCTTAGCCTAGGAGTTTACCAAATTCCTTACTCCTGCGGAAAATCATACATTGGTCAAACCGACAAATCCTTCAAAACTCGTCTAAAAGAACACATTGCAGATACCACCCACAATAGTATCTCTAAATCAACTATTGTTGAGCACTCTTCCAAATTCAAACACCTAATTTGCTTCGATCAAACCAAAATTCTTGCCTCAACACCTTACCACTCATCTCGTGTCATTCATGAAGCCCTAGAAATATTAAAGCACCCCAAAAAATTTAATCGAGATGATGGATATAAACTTAGTCATTCTTGGAAACCTATCATTCATCGCCTTAAAAAATAAACTACTTCTTCCTTCTTTAGAACCCCCTCCTTGGTTTCACTTTAACCCCCCTTTTTTACTTCTCTGTTATCAACCTCTTCCTGTTTACTATCAAGTTCCTTCTTCTCATTAATTATTAAACTCCTTTTATTATTCTTTTATAATTCCCCCCTTTTATTATATATTTTTGGCTTTTAATCAATAGTTATCTTTATTATCTCCTTTTTTTGAACTTTAATTTATCCTTAATTGTTTTTTAACCCTTTCCCACCAACTTTTTAACCTCCTAATTACTCCACTTTGGGAGAACTTTTTCATCGTTCTTTTCCTCCCCTTTTTTCTGCAAAAACTTCCTTCTTGTTTTTCTATTTTTAATCTTAATAACAATTTATTAATTCTTTTTCAAACATTCTCCCCCCTTTTTTAAACCTAATTATTAAAATATGAAGGTTTGATTCTTTCAACGACTACTTCCTCACCGTTTCTAATAATATAAATTAATATTATTTCAAATTTTTTTATTCTAAACTCCTTTCCTTCCTTAAAAACGACTTTTTAATTATTAATTGTTAACGCTTATTTCTTCAACGACTATATTTTCTCCCCTCATCCCTAAAGTCCTTTCTCCCCAGGTCTTTATAAAGGTTCCCTTCAACACTCTTTTCATTAATTCTTGCTTCAAGAGTCCTCGATGATGGGTGGAGTGTCCACTCGAAACATGGACGTTTCAAACTTCCTACATAGTTATAATTCCAGAAATCACAAGACAAAAATTGATTTATTTATATTTTTATTACTATTTCATAAACATATTAAGCCCAAAAAACAATGTTGGTTGACGTGTCTATATTTAATATATTAACTGAATAAACATCGTTAGAGGAAGGGAAAAAAAAATATAACTATCACTTGACCGACTAGTTCACAACTAAAGTATGCAAGTGGAATTGAAGCAAAATTAATGTTATCAACCCATTTTTGAAAAGAAAACCTTTGAGTGCTCCAATAAAAAAACCATGCACTAGTGCACCAACATAGATAGGACATGTCGGTGCTACTCCATATAATGGAGCATTGGATTTTTCACACATGGGTTACAAGGTCTAGTGGTGCACCACCTTCAAACCGGATGCGTGGTGTGCCAATATTGTACCATGTGCACATTGTAACCCTAAAATGTTTGGAAAAAATCAATGAACACAAATTTTACTTCTATATGACCATTTAAGTTAACAAAAAAACCAGAAGCCTCAAAAAATAAAATAACATTGTGAAAGGGGAAAAACCTAAACTACTAAAATGAAAGGAAGCAACAAAAAAGCTAGGTTTTATAACATTGAAGACACATTTTATTTTATTATAATATTTTCCAATGTGATCTTAACTATTTATAGTTTATTAAAATGTGTTTGAAGTTGTAAATATGCATAGAAAAAAATGAATATTACATGAAATATCTAAAATAAATGTGACAACATTTATTCATTTATTGATGTAGAGAATGAAGTTACATTCTAGAAAATTCTATTTTTCATATTTATGTGCATCCTATGTTGAGTCCTTATTAATTTTTTCTCTCCAAAAACTCTGTCCACTCTAACATTTTCATTACTAAAAATATCTTGCATAAATATACCTTTCACTTTGGACATAATAATGTATTAGGTTTTTGGAATTAACTTAGTTGTACATTGAAAATGCATGGGTATTTTGTTTTAGTACTTTTCAGTGTTGGTATGCATTATTAAGTTTGGTGCACTAATGTACTTTTTCCAAATGAAAATTTGCTCAAAATTATATTAGTAATTTAATTTTCTTTACATACTGTCATTTATGGTGAATCAGGTTACCAAACATCCACCAAAATACACAAGTCTTTATCAAGTCAATCTAGTATCTTCTTTTCAAGCAGCAACAAAAGCATTAACAGATCCACATGAAAAATTTTCTGAGAAAAAAAAAGGGAAATATAAATTTCCATCCTGACTACTACTGTCTACTTCAGCCTCTTGTTAACCAAGACATATTAAGGATCCAAAAATAAAAATGCCCTTAAATGGCATCAATTTTCAGTAAATATCCAGGTGTTTTGGTCTTCTCGCCCCTCCAGGTTCCCACTGGTAGTAAGTTAATCTTCCTTCAGGAGCCAACAACGCTTCTTTTGAAAGCTTATCAGCCTCAGTGTTGAAATCCCTGTGGACATGATGGAAACTTAGTGCCTGAATTTTTTTGCATAAAACCTTTATGCGCTTTTTCCATCCTTCAATAGAAACAATATCCAATTTGCCCCTATCATTGAGCCATTCTATGATAACTTTGGAGTCGTCAAATGCTTGCAGCCTATGAATATCAAGAAAGTTTGCTAGAGAAAGGGAAGCCCAGATTCCTAATAATTCAGCCTTTGAGTTTGTTCCTTCACTGCCATTAAAATACCACCTGAAAACATAATTATCAATAGTTTTTATGACTCCTCCTGCTCCACAAGAAGACCAGTCACTTCTAGCAGCCCCATCGAAAAAAGTTATAGCTAACCCCTCTTCATGTTGAATAAAGCATTCCTTTATAGCACATTTAGGAACATGATTAATTTTAGCTTTGTATAAACCCCCCATTACCTTGAGAAAAACTGAGAAGACCGAAGGTGTCTTATTCTCAAAGATACCCCTATTTCTTTCGTTCCATAAGCACCAACAGGTTAATGCGGCCAACTCTGGAGGAACAAACATATGAGTAATCCATTGATAATAAACATTAGCAATATCCTCTCCTAACCATAATTTCTTTAATTTCAAATGGTCCCTTAACAAAGCCCAAACTTGTTTCGTAAAAACACAAGTGATGAAAAGGTGTTCAATTCTTTTTGAGTTCCTCTTACAAAAAAAACATAAGTCAGGCCCCTCCCACCCCCTTTTTTGAAGTCCATCCCAAGTCAATACCTTCCTAAAAATGGTCAGCCATGAAAAAGTTTTAACTTTAGTTGAATATCCCACTTCCAAAATTTTTGAATCCATCTAGAGGTAGGTTGATAATTTAGAGTAGAAACTAGGGCTAGAGAGAGGTTCTTTACAGTTAATTTACCAGAAGCATCTCCCCCCGCCCACAAAAGTTTATCATTTTCTTCATTCAAGAAAATTCCAGCTGTTTAAGGCCTCTTGTGAAGTTATTCCATTCCTTTGAAAGGGAACCATTTAAACCCAAAGAGTCACTACATAACCATAAACCAGAAGATTCACTTGCTCCTTGAGTATTTCTTGCATTTACCAGCATCTTAACCTCCTTCCTTGATAGATGATCCTGAAGAGGCTGCGATAAAAAGGAGTTTTCACCCATACCCAAAATACAATCTCTGTCGATACGAATCTATTCACCCGACTCCGGGAGCCACCTCTTCCAGTGAAGTAACAGGTGAATCGACTTCAATAGATTAAGTGCACTAGTGGACTTATAAACATGTTGTGCATTGATACTACAGAAAGTCAAAGAAGCACTGGAAATTGGGTTTTGGGTTTCGACGAATATAGAAGTATAACTTATTTTGTGTTAGCGGATGCACTAAAAAAAAATGCATTTTTAGTGTATTTAATTGAAATAACTGCACGAACGTGCTCTACCACATGGTGCATTGGTGCCTCCGATAACAATAAGAAGTATCGATACCAAAATAATGTATTGAGAAGTTTGTTTTAAGCTAGAATGTTACATACTTATTATTATATAAAAAGTATTTTCATTACATTGTTTACGATAGATTACATACTTGCATTCATTATGGTTTTGGCTTAAACATAGGGGAAAATAAAATAAATTGGTTACAAAAAGTATTTTCATTACCTTGTTTATCATAGATTACATACTTGCATTCATTATGGTTTTGGCTTAAACATAAGGAAAACAAAATAAATTGGTCGCATCAAATTATTGAAATTATTGATTTTGAAGATTCTTTATTTAGTATTAAGAGATATCTAAGTCCATCAACTTTTTTCTTTCCCCTTTCAGTAAGTTTAGAATTTAATTATATATCGATGATTTGATTGAATATATGTGACATTTGCATGTGCATTTACTAGCATTTAAATAATTGTTCCTTTACTTTTTCAATATCTTGATTTGAGATCAAGTTCACGTGTGTAGGATATTCCACCAATGCAACCCATAACATAATGTTGTAAGGTATCATTTACAACAAAATACCACAGGTAGTAGAAGAAAATAAAGAGCTACTTTACCCTCACCAATTGTTAGCCCATGTGTTAATTAGACTTATTGCACCTTTTGTAGTTCCACATTGATGATTATTAGATCAAATTATGGTTATACATTTATGAATTAGGGACAACCTACTCGATCTTATATGTGTGTCTGCATGTGTGTGAACTAGACTTATTAAACCCTGATAATTGTTAGTTCAAAATATGGTCCCGCATTTATGAATTGGAAGCAACTATACAAATATATGGTTGAAAAAACATATCTATATACAAACTTCTTTGCTAACACTTATATTACATTATATGTTCATAGCCTTTATTCAATCTAACCTCAATTAAATATTTTAGTTACTCTTTTAGGCACATAATTACTTTATAGAAAATATTCATGGTAAATTGTAAATTAATTATAGTATAAAAAATTATAACATATGCCACATACACCTTTTTTTTTTTTTAAGGAAAATGAAAGTATTGTTAATAGATTTTTAGATTCATTTTGTCCTTGGTGTGTCTTATGTTGAATGGATTCTTTTTTTAAGTATTTCCTTAAAAAAAAAAAAATTGAAAAATATTATTTCATGAAAAAAATAAAAATAAATAAATGATTACAAATATTCAAAAAATAATGATTACATTTGTTCCATAGTTTTGTTGGACCATCTCTTTCAATGCTTAATTATTTTCAATTCTTCAATAATATCCTTCAATTTTTTGGACATCCTCACTCACATATTTTGCATATTATCTTGTACATTGTCTTTTAATATATTTAACCTTCTCAGAAAGAAAAGCATAATTGTTAAAAACATAAGATTGATTAATATTTGTATGAGGTAAATATATTATAAAACACATACATGTCTTAATTTGGTAATGTTTTGTAATAGTATATATATATGAAAAATAAAACATGTTTAATCAGAATAACTTCTTGATATTTCTTTTTTGTTATTGTACATTTTTTATATTGCAAGTTTCAGAGGTCTCATTAACCATTGCTCCAAATATATTTATTGTAAACATGCAATAATATGGTTATTGGATTCATTGATTTCATTTTGTATTGTAAGTGAGATGTATGCCTACATGTTCTTTCCAATAATTCCCTCATATTCTTATAAAAACATTTTCCTCTTTGATTAACTTATAACAAAACTCTATATAAATTGATGGCCAAAATCATCATCATTAATATCCTTCGTAAATGTTTTCTTCTGAAGAGGGCATTGTGGTCCCTCATCGATGTGACCATCACAATCTTCAACATCTATGAATTCAAATGTTTGAAACATGTTAACTGATAACATTATAAATTTCAATATAAAATAATATCAAAAGACAATGTGTCATGTTTATCACCTTCTGGAACACCTTCTCTTGTTTCCCAACATTTTGAGAATAGTTTTATGCCGTTTTTTTTTCATATTGCTTATGATATTTTCAAGTTTATTAAATTTTTTTCTAAGCAAAACACATGTTAACCACCACGTGCTCTTTAAACCCACAAATATTTCAAAATACATTACTTATATATTGAAATTCAAATCAATTGCCTTTTTCTTTGTTTATGTGTGTTCTCCCCACATTTATTGAACTGAATTTGTTTGCCTCTTCAATTTTCCATTTTATCTCAATATAATACCTAGAAAATGAAATACAAAAAATAGTGAAATATTTATTACAAAGTACATACAAATTTTCAACACAAGCTAATGTAAAAAAAAATGAATATGTATTCAATGAAAGTAGAAAATTGTGTGAAATATTAATTTTATAGATCAATCCCTTTTCTTGACTACTCTATCCCAATGATCTTTGTAATAATTTGTTGTTAATATGATTTATTTGTATTTTTCTTACTATTTCATAAACATATTAAGCCAAAAAAAATGTTTGTTGACGTGTTTATATTTAAGAAATTAATTAAATAAACATCATTAGAGGAAGGACCAAAAACAAATATAACTATCACATGATCGACTAGTTCATAACTAAACTATGCAAGTGGAATTGAAGTGAAATTAATATTATCATCTCTTTTTTGGAAAAAGAAAACCTTTGAGTGTTGCAACACTAGTACAAAATGGGTAATTAGTGACTATGTGACCAAAAACATTAGTCACGACAATTTTTTCAAAGTTAAATACTACCAAATTTGAGCAATTTTAGGTGACACAACTTAAACTGACTAACTTAAACGACGAATTTAGTCTAGTGATAAAAAATATGACTATATAACAACTACATGAATATGAATTAGTATTATTTCTATTGATGACCACTAATTTAAATGACAAGTGTTCAAGTTTAAAATCTTTCATTAATAATATTTCTTTTGCCATAAACCATGGACCCTTTCAAAATAGAGTCATATAACATTAACATACATCAAATTATATTTAAACTTTTAGAGCCAATATTATCATCATGGTAGTTCTAATTATGATTATTACATGGGATGACCATATGGCCATAAACCTATCTGCAAGTGTAGAACTTGTAATTTCTCCAATGGTAGATCTAGTTTCAAATTTATTGTATGCTCATCTTGTTTTAAGATCCCATTATTATGGAAGGGGTAATTTCACCTTCATGAGTTATCGAGGATTTTTTCTTCTTAATTTTCTAAGTTCTTGAATAGTCCACATATTAGTATAGTGCCTCCTCAAGCACCCCATGTTACCATTCTTCAATTTTTTTTTATGGAAATGGATCACCCTACAAGATTACAAATTACATAACCACACAAATTGCATTCCCTCATGCTTAGGAATATTATGGTCTTTGATATCCTCAAAATTGTTGTTTGTTTGTTTATTTACACCTTATCCTAGGTTTGGAGGATTGTCACATGCCTAAGAAGTGCCATCTAAATCCTCAAGTTGTAATTTCCTTTTTCATCTACATTGTAACATAATTCTTATTCACCAAAGAAATCCCCTGTGGGCTTGAAAACCATAGGCCTATAACAAATTTACATCCCTTGATAGTAATACAATATATATAAAATTATAGTACAATATAAAGTTGATAGTCAATCTCTCTCTCTCTCTCTCTCTCTCTCTCTCTCTCTCTCTCTCTATATATATATATATATATATATATATATATATATATATATATATATATATTTAATATATTCATTTATATAACAATGGAACTCGTTTGAAATCATGTAACCATGATTCACAACCAACTGAGCAACATCCATGGAGCTTCCATGAAACTTGGAAGGGTATTGTTGGCACTAAATTATTGGCATTGGCGGGAAGGGGGGAATTTTGGGAGGGTTTGAGAGGAAATTAATGAATAACTATTTTATTTAATGTGTGATTTGGTTGAGGAGAGGGGATTTTGGGGTTGGTCTGAGGGAAGGGTTTGAAGTTTGAGCATATATTGCAGATGCCATGGAGAGAACATGGAGGATTTTGAAAATGCGGACAAGGAATTCGTAGTTGGTAGCTAATTTGGAGTCAAAATCCCCTTCTGCTATAGAATTGGCACATGTTAGTATTATTGTTGTTTTATCATGGTTCCGAGGTGGACGATGAGATAGATGATGAAACAAGCTAAACTTTCTTTTAGTATTTTTATTATTTGTTGTTACCCATATCAAAAAATCACTTTTCTGGGATGGAAACATGCTCTTTAGCATCTGAAAAGTTGCATAAATATAGATGTGTTTTACTCTTATTCCAAAACTTGGGTTTCATGTTTCAGTTTCTAGAAATTTTGTTACAATATTTTGGAAACAACATTGAAACCTTTATGTGCCATTTCAAAGTTGTATCCCCTCCTTTTCAGGTTCCAATCCAGGGATTTATTTTTTGGTTACTTAGGATATTTGGTTCATTACAACTTGAAATGAGGTCAGAATGTTGTCTTTGGAATATCAGATACAAATTTGATAATAGCCCAAATGTAAATCCAATTTGGAAAAGAACTTTGATCCATGCAATTCGTCTAACATTTCATTAATGAATGGAATGAGGAATCTCTTCTTAATTGTGATCTTCTTTAGTCCCCTGTAATTGATACACAATATGAATGATCCATAATTTTTTCCTAACTAAAATAATTGGGGAAGAGTAAGGAATTCTACTTCTTGTAATGACCACATATCATAACAGTTATATACCAAATGTTCATCTTGGTTCTATGATGATGAAGATAATGATATGGATCAATGATAGTTGGGGTGGAACTGGGTTGTTATTCAATAACATGTTCAACTTCATGACTTGCTGGTAATTTCATTAGTAAGTCTTGGAATACATCCTTATGCCTTTAATAATTTGATTCACCTCTTGAATTTGTGTAGTTATCAATTCAATAGGTAAAACTTCCATACAATAACACTTGACTATAAAGGGTGAAGTCCCTTTTGAATCATTTTCCCAGTTTGTTGCGATGAAACTAGATTTTAGTAGGTAGTGAAGTAAATCCTTGTAACTTATAATTTTTCCCTTCCCATTTCAAATTAATGAATTTATAGAGAAAATACCCATATTTACTACCCATTTTGTTTCAAAAACCATGGAGCTTGTTTAAATACAAAGTGTTGGGTTGGGTGGTGCTCCATCGGGGTCTAGAGGTTAAAACAATACAATTATGTAAACAAATTTGATCATTTTTGTGTTCAATGTCTCAAATAATAATTGGTGGGGCATGTCTTGTGCATTTTTCCAATTGCCAAGAGCTTTTGGGCATGGTTACAAGAACAAAACAACTTATTTTTCACAACTCCCTATCGTCCCCTCTTAAGTGACACTCTAATAATCAAGGATTGTTGGAGAGAATTGTGGTACATGATCCAATGGTTTTCTAGATTTCCTTTGTAAAAGGTGTACAAATGTTTTCAAAGGAGACCATTCCTACCTTTGAATTCTCATACTTATAGTTGGGAAAATTGAGAACATTAAAAAATGATTTGGCATTTCATGTCAAAATTAGAGTTGATATGTTTCAAAAGGATGTAGATACCTTGCCCCTTGGGGCATAACCTCACAGGGTCCTATGTTATCTTTTGTAACTTTCATAAGAAGATGATCTTCATGCAAGTCTTATGTCTATTTGTTGCAATTTTGGTGTAATATAAGTTGTATTTATTAAAAAACATATAAACTCCTACTGTTAATGCATAGTAGTATGGTTTCTTACTAATCTCTTGTACATAGAATGATTATTTTTTCCACCTTTCTATTCCTAAAACCTTGTGCCCATTTAGATCCATAAGTTTAAAATATTTTAACAGAATAAACAAATAGATTATGCTTTTTTAGCGACAACGTCATCGATAAATTTGTGGTTGCTTCTTGAATCCATGAGTATGATAAGTTTATTTTTCAACATAGCCCTTGATCTTTAAGGTTCTGGTTGGAAAATTTATGTAATAACTGCCCATGCGACTTTTGCCATGGATTCTTCTTCTTTAGATTCCAATTTGACTTGACAAATTATTTCAGTTTCATCATCACTCACGTGACTATCATCAAAATCATTTTACACATTCTCGACTTTACCACAATACACTTTTTTTGGTTATTATTTTTGTTGAAGGTTTTTTTAATATTATCTTGTGCGGTCATGCTTTTCTATGATCTTAATCATGTGTTCTCTCTTATTCCAATCCTCCTTTTCTTGTTTTGGGGATTGGGAGAATGCATATGTGAATGTTTATATTTTGATGGATCGAGCTTCATTTGTTCCATAGAGACCAATAGTGTGACATTCTGCCAAACAATGCTTTTGCATTTCTTTTGGCCCTTGTGATACATCATATAAGATGGAGTCTTAATTTGTTTTGTATTTCATATTTTATTCCTCTAATATATGATTCTTTGAGAGATTCCTTTGGTATACTATGAACATGAGAAGATAATTTTTTCTCATTCTGCATTCATTATATTTTTCTACAAAACAAGTCTGGCATAATCACTTTAGATGATTAAAGAAGTCCTCCTTAGGTTCATTGAACCTTTTAAGAAGGTATTCTAAGAGCCTTTCTAAGGTAAATGTATATCCGAAATTTCTTCAACCACAATTATCAAGAGTATGCATTTTCATTTGATCATAAGGAAGTGATTGGTACAACAATATTTTATCCTATAACTTTCATTTTCGATTGGTTTCAATGAATTGCATATTTGATTGCAATTTATCTTGATATAAGTGGATTTTGTGATCTTTATAAATCCTAGGTTCTTGCACACCTTGAAAAACTTCCCAAGCAATTCCATAACTCCAAAAATGATCTTACACAGGTCTAGTAAAATGTCTCTGAGCTGATCTAGACTAATCAACTAAGAGTATGTGCGTGAGTCATTTTTGTCTTGGTTTTCATCCTAGACCCCTCATCCCAAAGCACTTCCACTCCTTGTTATATATGTTGAGAAATTTCCCCTTGGTTATCCAATGGTTAATATTCAAAATAAGCTCTGGTACATATCATTTTATCCATTGAAGAAACTATATCTAGGCACAAGCCTCCACCTTTAGATATTCAAAATATACTATAGTCATGAAATGAGAAAAATAATTAAAAGAAAGGTATAACTACAAATGTCCCTACATTCCCCCCCCTCTCAATAATAGCATAGTTATGGTTGCAACCATGGGATACGTGACATAATATTGCCTTATTCTTCTTCATGCTCTCAAGTGAGATTATCCATTTGTAGTTTTCAGACTAGAGCTTGACTATGTTGATAACCTGGTTCTACAATGTCTCTCAACATCTAACAATAAGCTTGATTGACTCTAAGTGGAATGTATCTTTCTTGTATGTTCTCAAGTGTTGCATATATCCTTTGGGGAGAATTTGCTGCTTCTTTTACCATTCTAACTTGCTCATAAATTTTGTATAGAAACTCTTTTTGATAGTTATACCCTCTACATATGAAACACCTGCCAAGTTGTTGTTTTTTCTCTTGAATAATTGACTTGTTCTTCTTGTCTTGCTAAATTGGCATTCTTAATTTAGAATTATGTTTTAGGAATGGTTGGGACCACTTTTTTTTCTTCTCCTTCTCATGATTTTATATTTTTCTTCAACATATTCATGTCTTTCTTTTGCTTTATCTGATTTTCATAGTGTTTTCCTTTGCGAATCGCTTCAAATATTCTCCTTGCCTCTAAATCATAATAAGCTTATCTATAGTAGCATACCAACCTCAATTTAGATATCGCACAGATTCCCTAAAGAAACCTATACAAACTCGTTTGCATTGTGAGTCAATACTAATCCAATTAATTTGTACCAAAAAAATTGTATTACTTGTTTGAAATGGCTTGCTCTTTTACATGATGTTGTATTTTAAACAACTTATGTAAATGTAACTTGGAGTCTTGGAATTTGTAGGAATTTTTTAATACATGTTTCTATTCAAATGAAATTGGATAATTTTGTAGCAAATATTTAGTCTTCAACTTGGATTTTACTAGGTGAACCCTTGCTTTTGTAGCTAGTGTTGGAGATGATAGCATGAACATGAAATGCTTGATTCTCCGATAAAGACTTGTTTCAATTGGAGTCCTAAGGGCATGATATGTGATGAAATTTTTTGCAATTATCCTACTTAACTGAGATAGCATGAGAGATCCTTGCTTGTGATGATCATCCTTAAACCTTCTCCAATTGACCAAGATAGCATAAGAGCAATACCAATGGTAATTCTTTATTGGAGATGAATCACTAAGATAGAGTGTGTTGTTATCAATCACCACGAAAAAGTGTGTTGCTTGTTGTAGTTGTCTTGTAGTGGTCTTTATTAAGCCTTGAATTCTTAAAATCTATGCATAAGATGTCAAAAAGAGAACTAGCAAGGCGAATGGAAATCATAATGATAGATGTTGTTGTTTTTTTTCTCAAAGCGAAAGTGTCATCTATAGTTTTCATTGTTTCTCTGCCTCATGGTGCCTTAAGGAGTTTTTCACCATGAGGGTGATCTTAATTTTTTTTATTTACAGATCAATGCTTTCCATGAATCCTAGTTTTCAAGACAAAATCTATCCTTTGATGCCTCTGAGAGGGTTTTACCATAAGAATATTGATTTTATAATTTTATTTTTTGAGATAGTATTTTTTTTTGTAGTAGTTGTAGTTTTTGATGAATGATTCGATTTATGTAAGGGGTTGTTATGACCAACAACAAGGCACTTTTTATGCTTTCTTATCAAGTAATGTGAAATTTGTTTTCGACCGGTGTGAGTTCCATGCTTTCTTATCAACGTATGTGAAATTTGTTCCTAACTGGTATTTTGTGTGCTATGTTTTTCTTAGGAAGAGAATCTTACCTATGCTAGTACTTGAAACCTTTAGGGAACAACTTACTTACCATTTGGAGTGTGAATTTGCATTGATTTTCAAAAATACTAGCATTGTTTTGAGGACATATTTTGTAGTTATTGCATACATATTTTTCCCTTCAAGACAATGACTTCCTTACTTGTCTTATTTAGAATTTATAGGGAGAAATCAATCTTCACTAGTGCTTTCTTGGGAAACAAGTCATCAATTTTAGACTCAAATCCAAATGGGATACTCATTTAAAGTGAACCACCCATCTTAGATTCTTAATATTGATCCCAAGGAAAATCATAAATGGGTGTAGTTTCCCTCTCATACACATCTGTCATGAATGCACAAATTCATCCCAGAACTATACATAGAAAACAAACACTTTATTTTATAAGGAGGTAGAAGGATGTTACTCTCTCTATTGATCCCCAAAGACCTGCGAATAGTGCAACAATATATATCTCTTTATAAGAAGAATAAGAATTGTCCTAGATTTATGAGAAGAATAAGAATTGTTCCAATGTTATTATTATCCTAGATTTGTTAATTAACACACCAGTTTCATAATTGAATGTAGAAAATTGAAGATGAGTCAATGCCCAATTTTGACAACTAATGAATACCATGCAAATGATGAGAGAATATCCAATCAGGAGAGCTTGTATCGATATGCATGTCCATGTATTGACTATTGTGTTGTGAAGATGAAAAAAAAGTGATTTATGAACATATGCTAAAATTTGGTCACAATGGTATAATCCCTTTCCATCAAAATTATTATTCAGATATGATACAATTGCGTATCATGAGAGACAAAGAGGTACCAAAAATAGATGAAGAGGAAAAAACATAGATGAAGAGGTAGTAATCTTAGATGAAGGGATTGGAGTTGATAGAATGTTGAATGAGGGTCTCAAGGATGATTGTAAAAAGTTGATGGAGGATGATTCAAAACCCGTGTATGGTACTTGCAAGTTAAGTTATTTGAAAACAATCCTTCTAATTCTTAACTTGCAAGCGGTGCATGGTTGGACAAATGAGAGTGTTGATGAGCTATTGACAATTGTAACATCGATTGTTACCATCAGAATCCACATTGCGAATAAAATAGAGTGCATGTAAAGTGAAAATCACTAAGCTAGGCTTAGGGTATGAAAACATCCACACATGTGTGAATGGTTGTGTATTATTTTGCAAAAATCTTGCAAGTGAGACTGAATGTCCAAAATGTAATGAAGGGAGGTATAGACTAGGGTTGAAATCAAATTAATCTCCTAGAAAGGTTCTTTGCCACTTTCCAATAATCCCACAGTTGCTTCGAATGTACAGATGTCAAGACACCACCAAACTTATGCAATGACATGCCCAAAATAAGAGCACCGATGGAAAACACTGACTTGTGGTTGATTCTAAGATATGGATGAAATTTGACAATATATGGCCTGATTTTTCCCAAGATCCTCGTAATATAAGGTTGGGTTTAGTGTTAGATGGGGTGAACCCATTCTCAAATCGTAGCACTGAATGGTCAACTTGGTCAGTGTTTTTAATAAATTATAACTTGCCTCCATGGTTAACAACCAAACCATTTTTTTTAATGATGTCATTGATTATACCAGGAAAGAAAAGTGTGACTTCATATACAATTGATGTTTATTTAGAGCCATTATTTGATGAGTTAAAATAATTGTGGAAATGAATTGAAGCAATTAGATTTTTAAGATATGGTGATTCAATCCAATTCACTTTAAGAAGTTCTTTATTGTTTACAATACATGGTCTTCCTGCATATGACACATTTTATGGTATCAATGTTCATGGATACCATGGATGTACGACTTGCATCTTTAAGGGTTTTGTGAGGAACTAAACTAGCTTGCGTAAGTGTATTTATTGTGGACACCATGCTTACCTTAAAATGGAGCATCCATATCATCGAAAAAATTCATGTTTCAATGGTCAGGAAGAGAGTCGTGAAGAACCATTGACGATAACAAGTGGATACATTATTGAGAATGTAGTTTATGTTGATTAAGTTTGGTTGTCATTGATGTCAACCCTTGAAGAAAGCCCCATAGCACAAAGGTTTGGGTAATGGACCCAAGATTGTTTGATGCAAATATGACTCATGATTGTTTTTTCATGGTTGATAAGAAGTAAATATGGAT
>ML795108.1:16629-42588 GCA_009831015.1 Picea engelmannii
TTACAAATAAATTATCGTGATCATGAACCACCAACTTAACGAAAAAAGTAGCAAAACAGTGCATGTTATTACACAGTTAAAAAACCCTTAATTTTTGGGATGCCTTTCAACCCATGACGACAAAACATAGATAGTATTCTTCTTCTCAGTGGACCCATGAAATGATTGATTGAACCCTGGACCTCTGATAGATTGAATTCGTGAGTGAAAGCCTGCAGATCTAAGATTGCTACTCTCCTTTTGAAGGTAGCTACCAAAAGCTGCAAGCGAGCCACTTGGAGTGTTGCATGCCCAATATTCCTGTGCTTTGAAAAATTTAGAAAAATAATTGAAATATACAAATTCAATGATTCAACATATATATTTCAAATAACCATCCTTAAAACAATTCAATATATATTCTTAATATCAATTCTTAAAACAATTAGAAATTAATAAAGTCACTTACACCATATTTCACTAAAACACATAAACTTTTACCAAACTAAAAATTAATAACATAAATCATATTAATCAAAGAACTTAAAAATTTGGTCAACCGTGACTACCAGATAAAAACACTTTACATGACATCAAAGCCAATTACAATCAACATTCACAAAACAACAAACCACTTTTACAATTAACATTCACAAAAGAAAAAACCACTTTAACAATTATGATGCACTTCAACATTTCAGGCCTATGCATTAAAATGGATTATTTGCACACTATAACAATTTATATCTTTCTTTATAAATATTTCTAGTAAAAATCCAAATGGATAATCCAAACCAGCAATACAATTAATTGAAGCTTCCAATCTTAACCGATTAATCAAATCCTATTGTATTAAACTGCCCTAATACAATCATTAAGGTCTTGATAGAAAATAGAGAGCATAGAGAGCATACCTTGAAGAGGTGGCCAATTGAAGACATGTAAGGGCCGTGTTATTCTTCTTTCCCTAGAACAGACACCCACATAATGGATGGTCTAGTCTGGTCTCCCAACTTAGCAGCTGTAGCGCATATTGATGTTGCTGGTGTTGACCTGCCTAAGAATCGATCTTTTGACCTCAAGCAACGAAATGAAAATAAAAAAATGTGACCAGATGTCTTGGTAAATTCGAAATTAAGAAGAAGCCTAATCAACGAGCAGTCGATTTCCCCAAGAAATTCTGGACGCAAAGGAGATATCCAATTTCAATGCATTATCTGGTTTTAATTTGAATTAACACTCCGCCTTTTGATTGTTTGCTTTTATTATATCTTTGTAATACTGTTATTTCTGAGATGATATTATCTGTATACTCTTCTTCTTTCGATTACAATGGTAATGAGTCAGGCATCCGAGTAGAGATTATACAGACCGGCATCGGAAGAGTCATGGGAGAAAAACAAGCTGTCAGCAAGCTCTCAAGGGGGCAAGAAATCAGTCTTGAGACCTAAAGCTAAACAAAGAATCAATGGATCATGGAAATCATATCCAGTCATTCCCAATTTGTCAATAAAAAGATCAATTATTCATGCACATTTTGTTTGTAAGCTTTAACCAATTGACATCAGTATATCTTGTGGTTTCCCTGCTATAATCTGGAAGCTGAGAGGATGAGTCAGTAAAAAGAATGAACATTAGGTCACATAAACATATCAATGAACATTCATTTAGCTTTCTCTCAATTTATTCAACGCGTAGTTGTAGGAATGTTTAGAAATCCACAACGATTACAATGATAACTAGGCTTCTTACCTTCAATAGCCCAACAGTGAACATTGAAACCATTTTTTTATCAACGCTGCTGCAAGGTTTATTGACAACACTATACCTATGAATCTTCGACCTCCCCTGTCAAGCTCTTTCGGTTTCCATTTCCATCTGGAGTGTCCGACTGTAGGAAGGAATTGTCAGAGCACAATCTGGAGTGTCCGACTGTAGGAAGGAATTGTCAGAGCACAACACATTGTTTGTGCTAATTAGTGACCCTGTAAAGCTGCTTCGGTTTCCGTATCCATCTGGACTGTCCGACTGCAGGAAGGAATTGTCAGAGAACAACACATTGTTTGTGCTAATTAGTGACCCTGTAAAGCTCTTTCGGTTTCCGTTTCCATCTGGACTGTCCGACTGTAGGAAGGATTTATCAGAGCACAACAGATTGTTTATGCTAATTAGTGAAGCAAGGCTGGAATTGATGTCGGAGGGCAAATGGGGCCAAATGAAAGGCGGCCTAAGGGGAGGTACATATGGTGGAGGCATAGTCCCAGCCAGAATCTGTGTGACCTCCCTCATTGTAGGACGGTCCTTGGGATTCGAATGGGAGCACGCCAGTCCCAACATCAGTAAAGGTTTGATGTCGTCCTCGTTAAAGTTGGAGTTTCCAGCTATAGCCAGGCGACCGTCGACAGCTTCCAAAAGCCTGTTCTGGCGGTACAGTTCCCAAACCCAACTGACTAAATCTGGCGCGGTTTCTCTGCCACGAGATCTGGGAGGCCTTCCGCAGGTCACCTCAAGAACGACGGCACCGAAACTAAACACATCTGATTCGGCCGTGGCTCGCCCGGTGTAAAGGCACTCGGGTGCGATGTAGCCCACGGTTCCGGCGACGCCAACGAGACTCATAGATCTCCGATCGTGTTCAATCAGTCTGGCGAGGCCGAAGTCACCGAGACGGGCGTTGTAGTCGGAGTCGAGCATGATGTTGCTGGCTTTCACGTCCCGGTGGATCACCTGCTGCTCGCATTCCTCGTGGAGGTACAACAGGGCCGAGGCGACGCCGGAGATGATGTTGTATCTCTGCTCCCAATCCAGAAATACGCCCTCATTATCCTGATTAAAAATATGTGTGTTCAGGCTGCCATTGGGCATGTATTCATAGACCATAATCAAATGCCCCTTCTCATGGCACCACCCCAGCAGCGGAACCAAATTTCTTTGGCGAAGGCGGTTGATAATGCTGATCTCTGATATAAATTCGTCTTTACCTCCTTTGCAGTTCTCGGCCATACGTTTCACTGCAACCACAGTTTTTTCCTTCGGGAGAATCCCTCTGTAAACGGTTCCGAAGCCGCCTCTGCCAAGCTCGGCTTCCGCACTGAAGTTATTGGTGGCCTTCCTCAGCTCTTTGTATCTGAACTCCCGCGGCCGGCCCGGAATGTTCTGTAGGGCGCCCGATATGAGAGCTGCTTCTACCCGAGACTTACGTCGGTACTTGAGGAGCACTATAATCTCTATCGCCGTGACCAAAGCGATGAACAGGCAGAGAACTGGAAGCAGAATAGCTAGTGCCCAGAGGTTTTGCGATGGTTCACAATCCGAGATTGTGAAATTCCATGATTTCACACAGTTGAACTCCGTCGCTTCGCCCGTGGAGGCGGAAAAGCCGAAATAAGCCTCTTCCTCAAGAACGCCGCTGCACAGATCGATGATGGAGGAAACGACGGGCTTCGACGGCATCGGATCAGACTCGTTTGCGACGTACACGTCCAGTTTTTTGGTATGGCCATCGTACAGAATCCAAGCTTGGATGTCGTATCCGCCCTTCAAATTGATCTTGTCCTGGTCCAGCGACAGAAAAGTCTTGGAATTTATGCTATTAACATTAATGCCAACATGGTTCCCATCGGGATCGTTAGTCCCTGGGCTCTGCCTCGTATCGAACTCGACTGCCAACACCTTACTACTGCTACTGCCATTAGTGGAGGCGTTGAACAGTCCCAACCATTGGCCACAGCTATTAATAAGCGTATCATCATAGGAAGTTATGATAAAAGCCAGACCCTCCCCACCACTTCCCTCAGGTAGGATATTGAAAACGAAAGAGGTATTGAACGATGCAGTATTATCTCTACGGTACACCCTGAATTTCTTTTTCAATAACGCTCTTCCAAAGCTATTTTTTGTTGAATATCTGGGATTACCTGTACCGAAGGTGACCTGCAAGGCTTTGGCTGCGCCAGAGGATATTATGGAGTCGCCACGCATATTGAAATTGCCGATATCTCTATTGAGATCGAAAGAAGGAAAACTAATCACATAACCGGAAACAGTTCTTCCGACTATAACGGACATAACGGCCGCAAAGATTATTGCTTCAATGAGATCCATTCAATTTAATGCTGGTGCGATGCAAATTCAATATGACGCAGAGTTAAAACGAAGGAAGAGCATGGCAGACGGGAAATAACAGATCTGTCGGAGGAACAATAACACATTCGATCAAAATTATGAAGCAATTCATTTTTGTCGTCTGGTGATACATCGCATGTTTCCTGCAACCCACCAACCAAGACAGTAAAAGGAGAGCGTGTGTGACGCTTCGTTATCACATGTTAACGTTAAAACCGTTTTATAAGCAGATTAATATGCACTATGTTTGAGGGAATTTAATGCTCTTCACTAGGTTTTCTATTTAATAACGATTGTAAAACTCAGCATAAATATTTTAAGTGTTTTCTATATTGATTATTTGTTTATTTTATTTTTAAATTTTTTTTTTTAAATTTTATATATATATATTATATGAATAAATTTATTATTTGTTTATTTTAATTTCTTAATATATATATATATATATATAAAAGTATTATGTAAAAAATGTTTTGTATATTTATTATTTGTTTATTTTAGTTTTTTTAATTTTATATATATATAGTTTGAGTGGGTTTAATGATAAAGAATATGTGTTTTTTTTCCAGAGGTTATAAGTTTAAATCCAGAGGCGGTAGGGTATGTATACTTTCATAGACTTTACCAGTCAAATCGTTGGGTGGAGGGGAGTCCCTTGTCCCACAAACAAGGGAGTCTCATACACCAATTTGGTGTGGCTTGGCCATGACCTTAAAAATAGATTATTATTATTATTATTATTATTATATTAATAAGTATTATGTAAAAATGTAAGATGTAATTTAAAAGTTTTATATTTTGTTTTTATTTTTATTTTCAAGAGATATTTGTCTAATTTTGTATAATATTAGTGTCTAGAGATTTTTTTTAGCTGATTGAATCCATTTATACATTCACAAATACAACACAATTTAAATAACAAAAAATTGTGATTTCATACGAAACTTAGAACAATTAGACAACTCTAAAAAGTAATACCTGTAAAGTTTAGTTATCACATGTTAACGTGGAAAAAGTCAAACCATTTTATAAGGTGATCAATACTCACTATACTCTTTATGTCGAGTGTGACATGTTTAGTTATCACATGTTAATGTGAAACTAGTCAAGCCACTTTATAAGACCATCCATAAGAACTATGCTTTTTCATATTGAGTTTTTTCCACTATCACATGTATATTTAATGATGTAAAACTCAACATCCACAGTATTAAATGATGACAGCGTTAGATGATGGTAGTTGATGACTTATTCTCCTTTTATACTTATTTTACCAATAAATCACTAAAAACAAGGGTAATAAGTATTTTCCCAATAAAATTAATGATGTAAAACTCAACATCCACAGCATTAAATGATGACAACATTAGATGATGGTAGTTGATGACTTATTCTCCTTTTATACTTATTTTTACCGATAAATCACTAAAAACAAGGGTAATAAGTATTCTCCCAATAAAATAACTTTGTTGTGAGCCATTTTCTATATTTGTTTTTAAATTAGTCATGTATTTATTTAAAAATAACATTTAGAAGGAAAATATAATGTTAAAATCTAAAATTTGAAAATCAATTTTTAATAATTGTTTTTAATAAAAAATTTAAATTATTATTTATGTTATTGAAAAAATTAAACTTTATTATTATTAAATATGTGATAAAAAAAAATGAGATAGGGAAGAATTATGAAAGTTTATGTTTATACAACATTACACTAAATGCTTCAATTTTTATGTTTTTGATTTTTTTTATTGGATTTTTATTCGTAAAATGATAAATTTAGTTATAAATTTTTTAACTGAAATTGTAATTTTGAGTAATTTAAAAAAAATAATAATTGATAGAATATTTAAACTAAGGTTTATAATGAGTATAACTAGAAATTATATGTTTATTAACATATTTCACCTTGAGGGACTCCATCTCTTTCTAGGCATGATATAACTAGAGTTATAATGGATATATGCTAACATGTCAAATCCATGTTAAACATGGAAGGAACACCACACTACACCATCAAAATATTTTAACTAATTATAAGAATTTTTTTACTTTTAATTGGTTTACTGAAAGAATTAACCTAGCTTAGAAAACATTACACCAACTATTTAACTTAATAAGCAATGACACTATCAAAACTAACATTACAACAACTATTTAACTTGATAAACAATGATACCATCAAATATTTTAAAATTCAATATAATAAAAAGTTTTTAATACTATTTTAATAGAAAAAATAATTATTTTTAATTTTTTAATCTTTTTTCAAGAACAAAGACCAACCATTGAAATTAGTTTTTGAAAATGATAATTGTTGTGATAGTTATTTTATTTAATCACATCATAAACAACTGGCATGTTCTAATTTCCAACAATAATACATATAAGATGGTCAATTCATAAATTTAACATGGAAAGGAACAAAACCATACCAAGTTTAAGTGGCAAGTTATCAATACATCTTTTAACTGGAAAGTTATCAAAACATCTATTGTTACTTGTAGGTCAAAATTGAAAAATTGTTAGTTACGAAAATGACTAAAATTAAGGCAATTGATCTTATAGGGTGACTTTGTCATTAACTCCATGACACTTTGTTACCATGATCTTACAACTGGACTTTGTCATTAAATCTAAGATAGGGTGTTACTAAATACTTTTATGGAGGTAAATTGCAAATTTATATACATAATATTATTTTGAAAATAAATTGTTATTTTTGAACTAGCCATTTAGACTCTCAAGTTTCTCATATGTTTTTACATGTGTAAGTGATTTACCACTTTAAAGCTAAATATGTCATTAATGTATAAAAGTTGTTGATTTTGGTTATATTAGGAGTGAGTTTTTCTATTTTTGAATTTATCAAATATTCTAAAATATATTAAGAACTTAAAATCATCATTAATATTGAATTTAAGATAATTTTAAATTTAAATATACTATATATTATATCTAGAAAGATCTAGAACAATTACAATATTGATTTTGAATTTAAAATTGATGTCCCGTGTTATTTTTCTTGGATTCACATATCAAGGTTTAACTATGAGACTTAAGATGGATGATGAATTTAAATTTATATAATTGGTATTTTTATATATTATGATGTATTTATCATTTTTAAAATGTTTATAAAAAAAATTACATTTTGAGAATGTATTTTTTAGTTATCTTTTTATTCATAAAAAATTGTCTTTTTATGTTATAGATGAGTATTTTGAAATAGTTTGAGATCCACAAACTTATAGAGCCTAAGTGGCAAATTAAAGGCGTGAGCTGGGCCAACTATAAATAGAGTTCCAAAATATACTAAAAGGAGTGAGCTGGCCTGTCTTTTTATGTTATAGATGAGTATTTTGAAATAGTTTGAGATCCACAAACTTATAGAGCCTAAGTGGCAAATTAAAGGCCTAAGCTGGGCCAACTATAAATAGATTTCCAAAATATACTAAAAGGAGTGAGCTGGCCTAACTTATTGAAAATCCGGCCAGGGCCAACTATAAATAAAGTTCCAAAATATACTAAAAGGAGTGAGCTGACCTAACTTATTAAAAATCCGGTCATCTATAAATAGAGTTCCATTTATACTACCAATCACTACATAAATCAATTTTTGGAAATGATAATTATGATGACATTTACTTTACTTAATCACAACATAAACAACTGGCATGTTCCCATTTCGAACAATAATACTTACAAGATGGTGCATTCATAACATGGAAAAGAAACAAAACCATGCTAAATTTACTTGGCAAGTTATAAAGATATATCTATTCATACTTTAACATGGAAAAGGAACAAAACCATGCCAGGTTTACTTGACAAGTTATCAAGCCAAATTTACTTGGCAAGTTATAAAGATATATCTATTCATACTTTAACATGGAAAAGGAACAAAACCATGCCAGGTTTACTTGACAAGTTATCAAAATTACTTGCATGTAAGAGTAGGAAAATTGTGTTACGTGTAGGTAAGAGTAGGAAAATTGTTAGTTACGAAAACAAGTCATTTTTACTCTAAAATTGAAGCAATTGATCTTATAACTAAACTTTGCCATTACCTTTACGATAGGTTGTTACTTAATTCCTTTATTGAAGTCAATTGCAAATTTATGTACTAAATATCATTTTAGAAGTAAATTGCCATTTTTGAACTAGCCATTTAGACTCTTAAAGATTCTCAAATGATTTTACATATGCAAGTGGTTTTCCACTTCAAAGCTTAATAAGTTATTTCAAAATATATATTTCATGGTTTTGAAATGTATAGAAGATGTTGATCTTGAAATCCAGAGTTCACTCTTGTTATTAATTAATTCAAATTTAATGACATGTTAAATGTTAAATTTGATTAACATAGAGTCAAATCTCGTGTCTTGTGGGTCGTGTCTTGTGGGTAGGGATGGAATTTGAGTGGCAAATTGTTTGTTACTGTGTGATTATTTTTTTTTGCAAAACGTTAACATTTTTATTTAAATTTGTCAAAATGAACATATAATTTGAAAATACAGTTAAATTTGACGAATTGTTGGGATTTGAAATTCCAATGTGAATGATTATGTTTAAATATGTTATATGCATTTTTTTTTTATATTTATTAAAATATAATATTTAAAAAATATTAATTAAAAATATTTTCATATTTTTTTAATTAAAATATTTATTTTAGTGATTTGTATTGGTTTTTTTTTTTTTTAACCTCCCATTTCAATAGGAAGGAAATGCATCATTCATTAAAGAGATATATTCATAGACTTGTCTACCGAAATTTGAACACTTCTAATTAATATTCACTACTTTAGTTAGCTAAAGAAGCTTTCCATATTTTGGTTTATTGCCGAACCTTGATAATGGTATTTGTTGTTTCGAGTAAAAATGACTTATGACAATAACGAGAAGCCATTTGTATACATGGAAACCAGCGTTAATGGCAAGGACCTGTTTGTCTCCATTGGTTCACTTGAACGTAAGCTTCAACCATCCGCATTTCGATTTTTGTATTCATTATCAGATTGTAAAATTGGTATTCTTTTTAACACTTGTTCTTTCCGTCCCAATGGCAATGAGTCATTTGTATACGTTGGCATAGGGGGCAGAGATTGCACAGATTGGAATTGAAAGAGGCAGGAAAGAAAAAAGACCTAAGCAAGATGCAAGAAATCATCTTTCTACCTATTTGTATATTGAAAGTATTTTTTATGAGTGATATTTGTGGAAATCCAATTTGGGTGAAAATGATAACAATATTTTAAATTTAATTGGCAGAATTTATATTATTAATACTTTTATATATTTATTTATTATTTTAAAAAATTTCTTAAATAAAATTTGTGTTTTTTTAGTCCCTGTTGTAGGTATAGAGGGATTATAGCAATTGATAATTCCTTAAATTCGTATTAGTTTGTCCTTTGATCACAAATATTTTCATAATATCTAATGTTGGAACTAGGGAACTAAAAACATTGATTTTTATATAATAAAAAGTACCATATATGTCATGATTTGATTGGATAATAGATTCGAGGTCTTATTGTCGGCTTCACTGTTCCCAATGTTATATATGTTGGCATATCCAAAGTATTTGATCGTATAGTGTCTTTTTGAATCATATAGGTGGATTTCTCAATGTTATATATGTTGGCATATCCAAAGTATTTGATCATATACTGTCTTTTTGAATTATATAGGTGGATTAATGCTAGCATTAGTTCGAATGTTTGTTTTAGCATTTTCTAGTAACATTGTCTTAGATCATATACAGTGTTTTTTTTATTTCTACTAATCATATTGAAATGTTTAGATATCCAAGCTTTATAGTGATCGACAATTCCAAAGTTTAAAATCTTGTATTGTGATTTATATTGTGATTTATTTATTTATTTGTGCTACTATTATTAGTCCCTATCGAATGTATTTGTACTGAAATGTTTGACACTTTTTTTGAGGTGCTTGAATAGGCCTGACAACTTAAATGTTTACATGATGCGAGGTCCTCCAATAGGCCTGACAGCTTAAATGTTTGCATACCACGAGGCCCTTAGACAGTCTGAAAACCTTAAATGTTTATCTAAATACGCTTCTCGGAGTACGTTTTTCCTCGAAATTTTCCATACAATGTTGTAGTGATTTTGGACAACATTGTTGTCCACTACCACTTGAATAGGCATTATTTGTTTTTGCAATGAAATTTCGTCATCGTTGAATCTACATACTTTTTTTACTGGTTCGATGAGTGCCGCTTCTTCGCTAGTTCATCGGTTGCTGCTTTTTGTTGTTATTTGGTTCACAATTTGACCTAGGCTTCTTCCTTTCACCGTTTCAGAGTAAGTTTCCATGCCATGGTTTCATTTTCTATTCCTTCTTTGTTGTTTAGTGTTTGCAGTTTGCAAGTAATAATGTTTGCTTATTTCTACCGGCATGCTCATCATATGTTTCCTATTCCTTCTGTGCTTCAGTTGCAGTTTCGTAATCGTTGGAGATACATATGTTGTTTTCTGGTTCGATGGTTGTTGCTTATTTGTTGGTTCATTGGTTCGTCGATTGCTGATTATGTTTGTTTGCCTCAAGTTTACAATTTGGGGGCCTGTGGCTGTAGTTGGGCTTGTTCGCGCTTTCTCGCTGGTTTGGTGGTTGCTGTTTTCTTTTCTTTTCTTCGGCTTTGCAGGGTTGGGGTCCTACCCCGACAGTTGGAGATGTTTTTTTTGTGTGCTATTATCATTTTCTTGGGCGTTTTACGGTGTTCATCCCCTGTACCCACGAGTAGACATGCAGTTGTGTTATTTTCCCAATTTGGCAATGTCGATATCTATTTTGCTATGAGATTTTTCTGGTGCTTCAGTGTTGACATGATAGAAAATAGTTGCATGAAAAATAGTTCGAGAAGCACATGTGAAATCGCAATATCCATTGTTTTTTTGCTAAAATAAAACATATGCAAGTTGCACTTATAAGCCATGTATGGTGAAATGTGTCCATATGACAATACATGTTTTTTATCGTCCACACAGACTGGTGTGCCCACGATACAATTTGTCTTGTACTTGAGATATGATATGTACAACAAAGATACTACAACATTATATTTCCGTGTCTGGAATCATGTTTGTGTAGTTTGCCACGAAAAACCAAAATCTTGTACCGTGGGCACAATAGTCCGTGTAGAGGATAAAGAACATGTATTTCCATGGGTGGAAGCATATTTGGATACTTTCCACGAAAAACCAAAAAACGTTTAGCTACGGCCATTCAATTTCGTAATATTTTGTGGCTTGTAATATATTTTGGGTAGGGGAAAAAATTACATAATTACAACTATGGATGGAGAAGCGCAAAGGTTCATGTTTCTGCCTATCTTTTATTCTATTTGTTGAGTCTCATTTACTGTATGTACATATTACTTGTTCTCCGGTGCATACCAGCTTCCATTCATGTTCATTGTATTTTGTGCGTTCCCACATTCAAACAAACATAATAGCTGGATAAAACGATGGAATATTGACTACATCGATTGAAGAGGAGATAAAAATGTACATGATTTCATATTGCGTTGTTTTGTATTTCATTTATTGTCTGTATATGTGGTCACCTAGTTTGTTGTGTGTAGATGTTGTGTTCCTTCCTATGTAATAACTTATCTTCATTATTTGTCTTCTTGCATATTAACCTCCTTCATGTTCGTTGTATTTTTCCATCTAAACAAACAAAATGGTTGGAGAGGACGATGGAATCTTTGGTGGGAATGTAGACAAGGAGTTACAGAGGTGGATACTTGTACTCTTATTTCATATTCTAGTGTTCAGTATTTCATTTACTGTTTGTATATTTGTTGTGCTTGTTTTGCTGCTTTGCACCCTTTTTTTAATTTATTTTTATTTTTTCATTCTTTTCTTTCGTCAAATATAATTTTTTGGGTTTAGTTGTATGTATATACTACGCATGTTTTTGTGTATTCTCATGTGAATCATATTCTATTTTTTGTTGCTTTGGAATAAATAGAACTGCTTCTCTTTCTTTTACATGACTGGCTTGCCTTCATGTCCATTGTATATTCGACGTTGCTACCTTGGCAGAAACAGGTTGGTTGGATAGGAAGATGAATTGTTCTGTGCAACAATAGAGGGTTATGTGGTACAATCTTAGAAAAGGTATACCAACTATGCAATGGGCCTTTCTGCCCTCCCCATTTCTACTTTTTCCATTTTCTGTTATCCCTTTTGTTTTTTAATTTCTCTTCTTAGTGGTCTTTCCAAAAATGTCTTTCTGCACCGGTTGGTGGACTAACAGTTTCACAATTATGGTCACGCTTCTACCTTATTCCATACTTACCCACTTTGTCGATTGTGAGTGCTGGGTTGACGAGTTCAAGATTGCTCCCCTGGCTTACGGGGGTCCGCAATATATAGATTGGTCGTCATGCCCTGCCCTCGTGCCCTGCTTACTGTTACACATTTTTTTTGTCAAAAAATCAGAGGCATACAATTTGACGCTCGGGTCCTCATGTTTCCTGAGTATATTCCCTGACACCCTATTTTGTATTCCACCTCCTTCCACCCTGTATGTGACATTAAGAACTATTATGGACAATATACAATTCATATGCTTGTTTAGTGCTTCTGATGTTCATCTACACATGCTTGCATCAGAAAAAGTTGGATTAGTGACATGGCCATGAGCAGTCAGTCATCCCAAACATCAGCAGAATGACAAGGCAAAAGGTAAAGATGCATACATTATGTTCCTATTATGTTTACCAAACAAATATGCTCGACTACTTATTCATCTATGGCATGGTGAATATGTTGATGTCATCTGCAATACATGGTTTGTAGTTCATAAAAAGTATCAACAAGTACAAGTGAGATTCCGAACATAATGTAGGTTCCGTAGACTAAGAGGTGTGGTTGCAAAACTTTGGCTCCATAGTTCGTCGAAGCTACACATCTACATGTAGATTTATGCCATTAAAAAAAATAAAACAAAAAAAATAAATGCACACTACCATTCACTTTAGTTTTCCTGTTAAAAAACTGTCACCAGGTCTAGAGTTGTAACACCCAAAGTACTATCAATAGAGGGCTTGAACAACCGCCAAACTAGACAAGTTTTCATTGGGGACATAATGGTCGTCTATAGAACCCCTACTTGGACAAGGCAAACAAAACTAGATCCATTATGCGTGATGACATGATAGACAAGGAGGCCATGATGACAGTCACATTGATTATTCCTACACAACTTGATCCAGATTCTTTTCGGCACGAAATGAGAGCAGAGATATAATAAAGAAATGCATGGAGATATCGTAGATATTCAATAATATAACAGAAATGTATCAGAGATGCAACCGTAAACACATATATATAGTAATACACAATTTCTATTAATGAAAGAAATGTACAGAGACTGTAAAAATACAGAGTGAAAGACTCGCTAGAATGGTGGCAACTTATCTCTGAGAAGAGATGCGACAGCTACTCGCATTCGCAAGAAGAAGATTACAATGAGGCTCTGAAGGCCTTTTTACAATAAACAAGAATTCTAAAAACCCTAGACATCTAAAAACCTGACCCTAGGAGACGAAGTGCCAAAAGTCATGTGGGCCCCATTTGGGTAAGTTAGTACATTAACTTCCCGGGGTCGTAACTTTTGCATACGATCCCCGTTTTAGGCGTGTGATGGACCGTTGGAAAGGTATTATCGAGAAAATTAATTTTGGGGGCTCAATCATGCCTTCGGATATCATTGAGGAACTTTATCCCAAAAAACCTTCATTTAGGCCCTCAAAATGGCCCCAGAAGTTAAAACTGCTAATAATAATAAATTTCTAAAATTGTCAGAAAGCTATTTTGGACCAGTCGGAAAAGGTGGGTGGTCACCGATATCCACCTAGATCAATCCTCCCTCCTTAGGAAGAAATGGTATACATTGCGTTGAGTTCCCAAGGGAGAGGGAAAAACGTTTGTTGAATCTTCATCTTGGTGAGCTGCTTACCTTGTTGGAGATGTCGCACTAATCAGTTTGTGGAAGTCTGTCACGAACCTGTTGAGGCTGAAGCTATTCAACAAGTCAGGATACATGAGAGGACGATGTGCAAAATAAATCTTTGCGCTTTGCTGCAACCTTGTCGACCTGCTTCTGTTGGATAGAAGGTGCTTGGGGTGAGGTTGTAGTGGTTCCAGTGTCCTTCTACTCCCCTTTTGAACGTATTGTGAAGAAGATAAATTTTGCAGTATGAGATACTATCTTGCGAATTTTTTTAGGTGAAACAATAGTCATAACTACCTCTTGTATTCTGTAGAGATGACCCCCAAGAGAAACAATGAAATTGTGGGGTCGAGACTCATAAACAACATGGTGCTTCCACATATATTGTTGGCCCAAGAGAACATCACAAACATCTAGTGGGGCAACATCACATAATACCTCATCCTTGAAGGGTTGGATGCCGTATGAAAATCGACATTGTTGGCTGACATAGAGATCTCGTTCTTGGCGAAGCCACCTGATGTTGTATGGTTACGGGTGTGGCGTTGTCGACAATCCCAACTATTTGGCGATATCTGCTGAGATGAGGTTCTTCTGGCTTCCTCTATCAATAATAAAATGCAGTGGGGTCCCCTTCACCCACATCTGTGAATGAAAAAGGCACTCCTCCTCTTCAGGATCTGTTGGTTCTTATGGTTTAATTGCTGCGCTCATGACAATAGCAGTGGGGTCTGCGTCAATGATCTGTCTTTTACCAGTATTTTTAGAATCAGATTCTAAATCAGGGTTCGGCCCATTGTCTTTGATCTCGAACACCAATGATTTTTTTGAGCGACATTCATCGGTGTTGTGCCAAGGGATTTTGTGGAAATCGCACCATTTTCCGGTGTCCTTCTTTGTCTTCCCATGACCCTTCTTTTCTTGTGTCTTGGATTGGTTTTTGGAAGTCTATTTGTTGGGGTCGTCTTTGTCATAATTTGGTTGTTGCGGATTTACAATTCTGAAATCCATTTTTTTCTAGTGCTTAAATTTCTGCTCGATTTTAACAGCATATCGATAAGCAACATCGAGTGATGAGATGTCCAAAAAATCCATTTCAGTTTGGATGTATCTATGTAGAGCCCCATGGTATTTCAGAACCAAATGTCATTCAGAGTCTTTGATACCCAACTTGGTGCGCAAGGTATGGAAGGTATTGGTGAACTCCAGAACTACTTGGCCCCTCTCTTGCTGTAGTGTGGTCCATCTCATGTACTGTTCCTCATAGTTTCCAGCAGGGTAATATTGTTCCTTTACCGCATCCACAAAAAAATCCCAAGTGGGCTCGACCCCATATATTCCAGACTCCTCTATAGAAATTTGCTCCCAGTAACTTTCCCACCAATGTTTGACATGAGAGAGATATTTAAGGAGTGAAAAGGTAATCTTTTCTTTGTCAGAAAAATTATGAACAGAGAAATAACCTTCTAGCAGATTTAACCATTTGTCTAGGGCTTTTGCATCTATCTGTCCTTCAAATAGAGGAATATCAAAATTAACTTGTACCTTGAAAGATGAGGTGCTTCCAAAGTGGTCGCTTGATGAAGATGTGCCTATTTCTATCGACAGGTGTTGAAGTATGTGGGAAAAATTCTCCATCATTTCATCCCTCTGTCGTGTGAGAGCTTGCTCAAGCAACAGACTAATAGGATCATCTGCTCCGTCGTTTTTCTTTTCTTCCTCCATTGAGGGTTTATTGGGTGTGCAAGAGAGATTGTATTCAAGAGAGACAAGCTTGAGACCCAACTTGCTATAATCAGACCTCGTCAGGGACATGCACTGAAAAATGATCAAGAGCAACCTCCTTTGATACCACTTATCTAGATTATTTTCGGCACAAAATGAGAGCGGAGATATAATAAAGAAATGCACAAAGATATTACATATATTCAATAATATAACATAAATGTATCAGACATGCAATCGTAAACACATATGTACAGTAATACACAATTTCTATTAATGAAATAAATGTACAGAGACTGTAAAAATACAGAGTGAAAGACTCGCTAGAATGGGGGCAGCTTATATCTGAGAAGAGATGTGATGACTACTCGCATTCACAAAAAGAAGATTACAATGAGGCTCTGAAGGCCTTTTTACAATAAACAAGAATGCCAAAAACCCTAGACATCCAAAAACCTAACACTAGGAGATGAAGTGCCAAAAGTCATGTGGGCCCCGTTTGGGTAAGTTAGTACATCAACTTCCTAAGGTCGTAACTTTTGCATACGATCTCCGTTTTAGGCGTGTGATAGCCTATTGGAAAGGTATCATCGAGGAGATTCATTTTGGAGGCTCAATCATGCCTTCAACTATCATTGAGGAGATCGATCCCAAAAAAACTTCATTTAGGCCCTCAAAATGGCCCCAAAAGTTAAAACTGCTAAAAATAGTAAATTGCCAAAATTTCCAGAAAACTGTTTTGGGCCAGTCGGAAAAGGTGGGTGGCCACTGATATCCACCTGGATCACAAATTGTCCAGAAACATGAAAAAATGATATTGTCGGGTAATGGGATATCCATTACAAATTTTAATATATTGCCCAAAACAATATATGACCGTGGTGATTGTGATCATATTATTTCTCTCAATGAAACAAGCATTGTGGAAAAAAATCTCGCTCTATGTTTAGAATATCGTTTCATCCCGGACGCGACTATCAACCATCTTGCACAGAGTAGTGATATTTACCCAATCAGAACCATTGGTACAACTATCACACTGGCGATAAAACTTGGCTCACAACACATTATCCATTTAAAGGATGGAGAGTCGGACAACGACAAGGCAATGGTACCACTTTCCATATCTAGTTTTGTCCTTTAATTTCGCATGTGCATGTATCTCAGGTAAGTTACACAAATATTGCACTGTTCCATGTTGCAGCTACAATTGTTCGATACCTATTCAAATTTTTTTTCGTCAATGGACCAACAATTGCATAAAGGGAAATTTCCACTTATTCTCTTCAAAAATATAACAAAGAAAAGGGATGTTAGAGAAAGGATCTTTCATACAACCCAAGCAACATTTGTAACAGAGTTGCGAGCAGACATAGTACATTATCTGAAGAAACTAGCTAGCTCTACAACTGTTGTGCATATACATCCACATAATCATCCTCACTTTGCTTATACAAATAGTCTTCACCAATTTTTTGCGACTTGTTTATTTTATTTTTATTTTTTTAGGGGGGGGTGGGGGTGCAGTTGTGTATTATATTGTTCAATGTATTAATTCCTATGCTCGCATTTCCAGGTTGAATGTGTTTTGGTTGCAATGAATGCATACTCGACCCCCTTTGAGCCTGTATGTGCAAAATGAAACTGTCCTGCTTTTTCTTCTGCTTTGATAAGTGATGATACGATTGATTGTCTGCGATGCAGTGAAAAATTTCCATATATATATATGGAAATTTCTTCAATGCTACCATCTGAACCATGGGATACAAAGCCATGCATTGTACAATTAGGCGACCTATGTTACAATATGTTCTTCCTAGGTTGGCAGAATTTTCATATGAAGCTTACCTATAGAAAAAGGCAAGCAGTGTCTACATGCTACGCAACTTTTGGATTCACAACAAATTTAACTTAAATGGGGACAATGCAATATTTAATATCGACTGAAGAAGGAAAATAAAAAGAAAAGGACAAGATAAAAAAAACAATATCAAGCTTTGGCAAGAAACAAAAATATCTCATGTGTCTCTGTAATATTTCTTCAACACCCATATGGATGTTCATCAGACTCGAGTACTTCAGATTGCATGCGCATAAGATTGTTCGGTCCAAAAATGTGAAGAATGGAAGAAAACCCCATATATCCCATGGCCCCAGTTATTTTCTCGTGGGAACATATACTAGATGTAAGAGAAAACCAACTCCACGATGTCTTTTCTTTGTATATCAAATTGTTTGATGCAAAAATTGATGCATACTTCTCTATGGAACCTTGTGGGAACTCGCTTGCGACCTGTTTGGAGTTTAGTTGGATCTTGGTTGTATGGTTCGTTTTTCAATTTGTATATTGCAAAACTCTGGGTGTTGTTTGGAGTACACAAAACAATATAATTGCAATTTTTTAGCCAACTAGCCCACAAGTTCGCCTATCAATTTGTATGGCATTGTGACGCAAATGTAGTATGTGGCTTGTTTTACCACTTTTCCATGATCGATGAACTTGGTAAAATTAATCTCTTGGAATAATTTGAAATAAACAAATATATACTGTGCAAAGTCCAATTGTGTTATGATATCAAGAAGAGGCCCTTAAAATTCAAATTGGTCATTGTTATGCCTGCGGTGATAGAATTTAAAAAAAGATTTGTTTTGTTTCCTTCGTTTTTTTTTAAATAGGAGATTTAACATCCTTTGATAATTTTATGTTAACAATCACAATATTGAGCCTCCCAGTCCTGGAGTCCGTTTGTCAATTTGTACATCGCACAACTCCGAGTGTTGTTTGGCAGACATAGAACATTAGAAGTGCAATGTTGAGCAAGCCAACCCACAAGTCTGTCTGCCAATTTGTATATCGTGGAACTCTGAGTGCTATTTGCAGGACACAGAACAATAGAGGACCAATTTTGAGCCCGCCAGCCTGAGAACCTGCGATCCAAAAAATGGCTAAGTATGGAATGAGGGATCCGTACATGCTCTGCAAAATTTCATGTCCATGCTTTATAAAAGTACATATTTAGTATGTATTACTTGTTCTTGAAAAATTTCTAGGTGCGACAATTGACAGATACACATGTTCAAATTTCCACCTACTCTTATATCACCATCCCAACTGACCGCTTCCCCGTTTCATATTGTACATATTACACATAATATGTAATACATATTCAATCTTGAGCCCGACAATCCTAGATTTCATCTGTCAATTTGTATATCACGGAACTCTAAGTATTGTTTGGAGGAAACAGAACAATAGAAGTGCAATGTTGAGCCATCCAACTCGCAAGTAGGGATCACCATATGTAGACAATCACAATCTTGAGTCCTCCAGCCCTGGAGTCCGTCTGTCAATTTTTATATCGCAGAACTCCGAGTTTTGTTTGAAGGAAACAAAACAATAGAAGTGCAACATTGAGCCAACCAACACGCAAGTCCGCTTGTCAATTTGTATATTGTAGAATTCTAGGTGCTATTTGTACAACACAAAATAATAGAGGCCCAGTTTTGAGCTCGCCAGCCCGAGAACTCACGATCCAAAAAGTGGTTAAGTATGGAATGTGGGATCCGTACATGCTCTATAAAATATCATGTCCATAATTTATAGAAGTACATATTTAGTATGTATTACTCATTTTTTCAGAAAATTTCTAGGTGCGGAAGTTGGCGGATTCGCGCCTTCAGATTTCATTTACTTTTATATCACCAACCCGGCCGACTGCTTCCCTGTTTCATATTGTACAAACCTTTTTTGTCTAATTAAATTGTACAATATCAATATTTAATATTAATAATTTAGTATTGAAAATGATGTTTTTAGATAATGTTAGATAGTTGATAGGGATCACCCTCTGTAAACAATCACAATCTTGAGCTTGCCAGCCCTAGAGTCCATCTGTCAATTTGTATATCGCATTCTGAGTGTTGTTTGGAGGACACAAAACAATAGAAGTGCATTGTTGAGCTAACCGGCCTGCAAGTCATCTTGTCAATTTGTATATCGTGTAATTCTAGGTTCTCTTTGTAGGGCACAAAACAATAGAGGCCCAATTTTAAGCCTGCCAGCCCGAGAACCCCCGATCCAAAAAGTGGCTAAGTATGGAATGCGGGATCCATACATGCTCTATAAAATCTCCTGTCCATACTTTATAGTACATATTTAGTTTGTATTACTCATTTTTCGAAAAATTTCTAGGTGCGGAAGTTGAGGTATTCATGTTTTCATATTTCACTTACTTTTATATCACTAGCTTGACCGTCCGCTTCCCCGTTTCATATTGTACAAAACAAAATTCTCACGGTTTTCTGAATAGGCAAGTTACCAGATAGGTGGGTTCAATATTGCATTTCCATTGTTTCATCGCCTGCAAACAACACCCTGACTTCCGTGATTTACAAATTATCAAACAAATTGAAACAAAAGAATATATACTATGTGAAGTCTAATGGAAAAATCATATGAACGAGAGGACATTAAAATTCAAATTCGTCGTTGTTATACTTGCAGTGAAGCTAACAGTAAAAAACATTTACTTAAACATCCAAAAAATGATTTTCTTGTAACTTTTCGACACTTCTCTTATACAAACAGATCTAGGAAACTATAAACATCGCTCGTTGTATCTATTCCTTGATTGAAAAACTTGTTAACATGTTTAATGCACTCCATAGCTATTGTTAAGACTATCAATGGTGATTTCTTACAATAATTCCCGCTTCCGAAAATTTCCATTCACTTTATCTTTTGCCCTCTTCTTTCCCTTTCTTTACTTGTTTTTCAGAAAATGTCTAGGTGCGGGATTTAGCAGATTCACATCTTCAGATTTACATTGTTACTTTTACATCACCAACTCAACCGACCGCTTCCCCATTTCATATTAAATAAACTTTTTGAATCACGGGTTCCTGCATAGGCAGGTTCAACATTGCATTTAAATTGTTCCTCTGCTTGCAAATATCACCTGGAATTTCATGATTTACAAAGTAGAAAACAAATTCCCCTTCATCTCGTATGCTTTCACTTTCTTCTTACTTGGTCCTTTTTTCGAATGTCTCATGCTTTTATATACAACACCCAAAGTTCAACAATATACAAATTTCCCTCTCAAGATTGCGCTTCCACTGTTCCCCTATGCAAAAACAACACCCATCATCCCCTCACGTCTCCTGGGTATATCTTCCGACCCTCCTTTTTGTAACCTGCCTAACCACTTTCCATACTTGGGCATTTCTTGGAATCTGTTTCACGGTTTGGCGAGTGGACGAAATGTACAATTCTTGGTCTCTCTTCACCATCACTGCTACCTTCGTGCTTATTTCTAGATATGCAATTATTAGGATTTATTGCTAGTATTTCATCCTACATGAACCGTTAAGATTGTCATTAATGTCTAGAAGGCCAGGGAAGATTTTTCATTACTACGAATTAAACCAACATTTGTGGAGAAGAGTGTCATCCTTTCCAGGTATTCATTTCAAGCATGATGCAATATCTTTTGTGCGCTGGTCAGTTGGCTCTTTTAATAAATCTCTAATTCTTAATCGTTCTTCGTCGTCACCGCCACCTTTGCAATTTTTTCTAAATATGAAATTAGTGAGATTTAATGGTAACAACTCATTACGCACAAACCCTGGAGATTATCATTGATTAGCGAAAGGCTCGAGGAGATGTCCCATTGATACACATTAAACCATGATTTGCGAAGGGTTATATTATCCCTCCCCAATTTTCATTTCAAACATTGTCTGGAGAAAACGAAAAATTCTCATTAACTTGTGGCAGCAGTTATGTCTAGATACAATAAACACACTCAGACATGATGGTCAGAGATTCCAGTATTCTAGGCCATATTCTTACTACTCATATCCCTCCGCCCAGGACCAAAAAAGGAGATGGTCCCTTGGTACACCCATAGATATATTTCAAGCCAAAGAATTCCAATGCAACCCTGCCTGCTCAGAGAACCTGCCCAGTTGAATTGATGGTTGGCGCAGAGTTTGTTGTCATGGATTCCAAGATGGAAGAAGATGATCTGATTGGCAATGATACAAAAATGGATGATGACAATGCATAGACTGTTCCCACTCTTATGCCCAAATTGAAATCAACCATAATAGGCAGAACTTCCCGACTCGGTGATGGCAGTCTTGACAATACCAAAAGAAGGAGTTTCAGAAAAGAAACTGACACTAAACACAATAGCCACTTTGCAGCTCGAAAGTAAGAATTCGAGAGGTTCAAATTAGTCCGTTCTGGGTAGAAGACTTTCACTGTGAGGAAATGATATGTTGATGCTCCTAGAAATATATTTCAAGCCAAAAACATATTCAATTGTGGCACTGTTTTATTTATCTCTGGATATACAATTAACATCTTCGGGAATGAGGACCATAACTCCCACTAGTGCAAGGCATATTTCTACTAGTCATCTCCTTCCACCCAAAATGGACTAATTTGGGCCTCTAGAATTGCACGTGCAACCTGTGTCCCTGGAGTTTTTTTACTGTGGAGAGGTGGTTTGTTGGTGTGTCCTAACTTTCAGCTAAGGGATATTTCATTTTTCTTGCAACGTTTTTCGTCTTCTTCCTCATAGGAATCTTCTGAGAACTATCAATTTTACCACAGGATGATCCATTGAGGAGAAAACTGCAAGGATTTCCTAAAAAAAAAGGCATAGTAATTTTTTTTGTATGCATGTTGAAGAGCATCTCGATGGCTCCTGCATACTGCGGATCCCGTGCCTGTGTTTGTGGCAGAGACCTTCAATGTTTTGGTACAAAATATTGGGCCCAATTTATAAGGATAGATGTACACGACTCAATGATTTTTTTTTTTTTTTAAATGGATTTGCTATTAATGTTTTTTCCTTGGAGTCTTTGTTGTTGCTTCTTTTTTGGATTTAATTCCTCTTCTCATTGGCATGGTTCAGTAGTCTTGTACTTATTCGATATTGTATTTTCTTAGGTAATTTGTTCTAAGATGGAGCATTTAACAATTATATGATAATGTAGTGTGTCGATCCACCAGGCTTTTATGCAAACAAAAAAGGGATTATACCCAGTTTCAAACCAACGTTCAATTMTATTCACAATGTAGTTAGAACATATCAATACCAAATTACAATGTTGCAACAAAAYMATCATTCTTATTTCTAGACATGCAATTATTAAGCTTTAATGCTAACAACCCATAATGCAAGAAGTTTAATACTTAAGTTAATATGTTACAGTCATGGAAGAATGTGTGAAGAACACACTTACACCCATATTTAAAATCCTTTAATAATTTTATGTAATTAAATTGTACAATTATTTGCAATGCAGTTAGAACACAACAATACTAAATTACAATGTTGCAGCAAAACTGTCATTCTTATTTCTAGACATWMAATTATTAAGCTTTAATATTAACAACCCATAATGAAAAAGTTTAATACTGAAGTTAAGATGTTACARTCATGGAAGAATGTGTCAAGAACACACTTACACCCATATTTAAAATCCTTTAATAATTTTATGTAATTAAATTGTACAATATCAATATTTAATATTAATAATTTAGTATTGAAAATGATGTTTTTAGATAATGTTAGATAGTTGATAAGAATCACTATCTGTAAACAATCGCAATCTTGAGCCCACCATCCCTGGAGTTCATATGTCAATTTGTATATCGCGGAACTCTGAGTGTTGTTTGGAGGACACACAACAATATAATTGCAATGTTGACCCATCTAGCCCGCAAGTCCACTTGTCAATTTGTATATTGTGGAAATGTGGGTATTATTTGTAGGACACAGAGCAATAGAGACCCATTTTTGAGCCCGCCATCTCGAGAACCCACGATCCAAAAAAGTGGCTAGGTATGGAATGTGAGATCCGTAAATGCTCTATAAAATCTCATGTCCATACTTTATAAAGGTACATATTTAGTATGTATTACTGGTTTTTCAAAAAAATTCTAGGTGCAGAAGTTGGTAGATTCATGTCTTTAGATTTCACTTACTTTTATATCACCAGCCCGACCGACCGCTTCCCCGTTTCATATTATATACACTTTTTTGTCTAATTAAATTGTACAATATCAATATTTAATATTAATAATTTAGTATTGAAAATATTTTTTTTAGATAATGTTATATAGTTGATAGGGATCACCATATGTAAACAATCGCAATCTTGAGCCCGCCAGCCCTGGACTCCATCTGTCAATTTGTATGTCACGGAACTCCGAGTGTTGTTTGGAGGACACAGAACAATATAAGTGCAATGTTGAGCCAACTAGCTCGCAAGTCCACCTGTCAATTTGTATATTGCGGGACTCTAGGTGCTATTTGTAGGACATAGAGAAATAGAGGCCCATTTTTTAGCCTGCCAACCCGACAACCCGCGATCCAAAAAGTGGCCAAGTATGGAATGTGTGATCCGTACATGCTCTATACAATCTCATATAATTTTACTTTATAGTTTATTTATTAATATTAATATAAAATAGTATATACAAGTATATACCCATTTTAACTATAGAGTCAAGAAGGATAAATTTCAAGGTAAAACCTTTATTGTCATAAACAAAATCAAAATTCCAAAATTCAAAAATTCCATTTAAAAACATTTAAAAATATTGAATAAAATTTAAATAATTGTTTATACTATTCTTTAAGTAAAAAGTGTTATATCATTATATAAATTACTATAAATCTTGGTACAATGTTATAATATTCTATAAATTACTAAATCTCATGTTGCGGTCGGTTGGACTCGTATATTCTTCTTATAAAAAAGAAGAATATAAGTGCAATGTTGAGCCATCCAGCCTGCAAGTCCGCTGTCAATTTGTATATTGCGGAACTCTGGGTGCTATTTGTAGGAATCAGAGTAATAGAGGCCCATGTTTTAGCCCGCCAGCCTGAGAAGTTGCGATCCAAAAAGTGGCCAAGTATGGAATGCGGGATCCGTACATACTCTATAAAATATCATGTCCATACTTTATAAAGGTACATATTTAGTATGTATTACTCGCTTTTCAGAAAATTTCTAGGCGTGTGAGTTGGAGGATTCACGTCTTAAGATTTCATTTACTTGTATATCAACAGCTCGATCGACTGCTTCCCCGTTCCATATTGTACAAACTTTTTTGTCTAATTAAATTGTACAATATAAATATTTAATTTTAATAATTTAGTATTGAAAGTAATGTTTTTAGATAGTGTTAGATAGTTGATAGGGATCACCATCCGTAAACAATCGCAATCCTGAGCCCGCCAGCCCTAGAGTCTGTCTGTCAATTTGTATATCGCGGAACTCTGAGTGTTGTTTGGAGGACACAAAACAATATAAGTGCAATGTTGAGCCAGCTAGCCTGCAAGTCTGCCTGTCAATTTGTATATCGTGGAACTCAGGGTGCTATTTGTAGGACACTGAGCAATAGAGACCCATTTTTTAGCCTGCCAGCCCAAGAACCCGCAATCCAAAAAGTGGCCAAGTATGGAATGTGGGATCCATACACGCTCTATAAAATCTCATGTAATTTTACTTTATAGTTTATTTATTAATATTAATATAAAATAGTATATGCAAGTATATATCCATTTTAACTATAGAGTTAAGAAGGATCATTTTCCAGGTACAAAATTTTATTATCATAAACAAAATCAAAATTCCAAAATCCAAAGTTACATTTAAAAACATTAAAAAAATATTGAATAAAATTTAAATAATTGTTTATACTATTCTTTAAGAAAAAAGTGTTATAACATTATATAAATTACTATAAATCTTGGTACAATGTTATAATATTCTATAAATTACTAAATCTCATGTTGCGGTCGGTCGGACTCTTATATTCTTCTTATAAAAAAGAAGAATATAAGTACAATTTGTTGCCAACGGACTTGTATATTCTTCTTATAAAAAAGAAGAATATAAGTGCAATGTTGAGCCAACGAACTCATATATTCTTCTTATAAAAAAAAAAGAATATAAGTGCAATGCTGAGCCAACCAGCTCGCAAGTCTTCCTGCCAATTTGTATATCATGGAACTCTAGGTGCTATTTGTAGGACACAAAACAATACAGGCCCATTTTTTAGCCCGCCAGCCTAAGAACCCACGATCCAACAAATGGCCAAGTATGGAATGC
>ML795108.1:59299-78370 GCA_009831015.1 Picea engelmannii
CATAGCTCAACCGGCCACAACCCCTTTCAAGTGGGGTTGGGATTCCAACCATTGGGTCCCATAGATGTTGCACTTCCCCTTGCGGTCACCTCGACTGACTCGTCTCCTGCTCCAAATGAAGCTGACAAAGCCACCCGGTTCATGGAGCGGATCCAACACATTCGCCAACAGGTTCAGGATATCCTACAGAAGTCCAATGACAAGTACAAACAACGCCATGATCAACATCGGATGCCACATAAGTTTCAAGTGGGTGACAAAGTTTGGTTGCACTTGCAGAAAGAACGCCTTATAGGACCCCATCGGAAGCTTCGCCCACTTCGTTATGGACCATACACTATCACCAAGTCCATGGGGGATAATGCTTTTGAGCTCAACATTCCTCCTTTCCTTGGCCTGCACCCAGTGTTCAACGTGGATCTACTTCGCCCTTATTTCCCACCATTATTGGACACCTCAGAAGTAGCAGAACAACTGACACCAACAGAGCTCAACCCCGACTGCATACAACAAGCATCCAATGATCAGATTATGGACAGACAGATAAAGGGCATTCGACAATAAAGGATCCAGCTTTATCGAGTCGTCAAAGCAGGGCAACTCCTACACCAAGGCAAGTGGCTCACCCAGGGCCAAATTCAGCAGAAATTTCCTCATCTAATGGGGGACCTCAATGCAATGGAGACCATTGCTTCCTAAGGAGGGAGGATTGATCCATATGGATATCGGTGGCCACCCACCTTTTCCAACTGGCTCAAAACAATTTTTTGACATTTTTGGCAATTTACTATTTTTAGCAGTTTTTCGGGTCTTGAACTTCTGGAGCAGTTTTGAGGCCCTAAACGATGTTTTTTGTGGTATGTTGTTCAAATGTTGTAGTCCTCGTATAGATCTTTCCAATGAGGTATTATATGCCTAAAACGGAGATCGTATGCAAAAGTTTCGACCCCGGGAATTTGATGTACTCACTTACCCAAACAGGGCCCACATGACTTTTGGCGCTTCATCTCCTAGGGTTAGGTTTTTGGATGTCTAGGACTTTTGGCATTCCTGTTTATTGTAAAAAGGCCTTCAGAGCCTCATTGTAATCTTCTTCTTGCGAATGCACGCTGCCGTCACATCTCTTCTCAGAGATAAGCCACCACCATTCCAACAAGCTTGTTTCCGCTGCATTTTACAGTTTCAGCTTATTTCGTTATTTAATAGAAAACCAGTTTTACTGTATCTCTGTTATTTTGCGTTAAGAACCTGCTAATAATCGGTATTCATTTCATTCTGCTCATAAAATCCGGATCACTAGTCTTAGTCATTTTTAATACTTACGTGATCCTAAACACATTCTTTGAGTGATCTGTGAAGCCACCACCCTTCTTTGGTTTTAATGAGCACCTCAACATGTTGTAGTGTGGCTAAATCAAGTACGATAGACATGCATGTACAAATTATCATAGTAATTACTTGACCTTTGGAATCATCAAGAAAGGGCACCGAGGACAAAATTATGAGCATGTGTTCTCCCAAAGGGTCGAATATCGTACATAGAAAGTCATTAAAAATTCCAGAACCCGTATTGTTAGGCGTACAAAATGTCATTCATCAATAACGGAGGTTCGTAAGTTCAAAAGGATCGAAAGGATCGTGCCACATGTTTTCCTGCAACCCCTATTGGCGGCGCTTTCATGTTCTAGATAGCATCTGTTGATTATCTTAGGCGTGCCAAATTTTCAAACATCATGTCACGAGGCGCGGACATTATGTTAGCTAGCCTAGCATCATTCCTTGATTTCCCTATAAATTCCAGGAGCTTTCCGAGCAATCCTTCTCATATGTCAAGCTCATACTTTCTAGAAATTTGGTTTGGTAAATTCATCTTAGCGATGTCTAGTTGAGTGACTCTTTGCCGTCTATGGAAACTTTGAGTCTCTTATGCTGTTTCATTTATGGGATCTCTTTCAAGCATGGGACGAGGTCTATGAGGCAATCAAAGTGCGAGATCTCACCCTCATCGCACCTAGGATTCCTTTTTGTGGGTTTCGAGAGGTACAACTATTGGCTCGGAGGTAGCATCATTGTCCAGTGATGACCTTGGGGTGGTCGTAGATACATTTGAGAGAAATACGCTGGAAGCTGTGCCTTCTCCGGGGCCAAAACCATGGAGAAGAGGAAGGCCTAAGAAGAAAATTTGGGAAGGAGAGGGGGACCGCCCCAAGTCTGAACCGAAGGTACGTCCAGCTTGCCCACCGATTGCTCACAGTTGGTCGAGACAGTCGACAAAGGAGACAAGAGTGGAGAGGGGAGATCAAAATCGTTGGGATTTTCCATCAGAAATTCCACCCACAAAATAGAGCAGGCTCAAATTGCAATAGCTGAGCTCTACCAAGAGAATAGGGAACCATGACGTCAATTGGCGGAGAAAACCCAGGGGATATCGTCATCGCCAGGTCACGGGGGAAGCATCATCTGGCTGCAGAGACAACTTCGAGAGGCGCAAGACACAATCGTGGAATTACACAACATGTAGTGGATGGCAGTGACAATGGAGCCTATGTCACCACAAAGTGTGAAAGATAAACTGAGACATGACTACTGCATAGGTGACGCATAGTTAGTGGGTTCTTGTTCCACGTTCTTGAAAGTGTGGTTTAACACCCTTTTTCCCTTTCTTTGTAAAAAATTGTAATCTTATGGCTATCAGGACAGTTAGTCAAATCATCGGAGTCTATTTATTCAAATGTAAACCGAGCCTGGTGGAGGGTTCTCCCTTATATATATATATATGTGTGTGTGTGTGTGTGTGTGTGTGTGTGTGTGTGTGTGTGTGTGTGTGTGTGTTTTAAGGCATTATTGTGAATCAGGCGTGTATTCTTCTTTAATTTTTTTGTGTAAAAGAATATTAGATCTTTTTCTTTTTTCATCATGGTTATCACATCATGAGTTTGTTAATGCTTTTTATTTATTATTATTAATTTTTTTTTCTGTAAAACTTTGCCATCGACTTCGATCATTGAAAATATTTAATCACGTGGATAAAAATCATGTTTGAAGGGATACAGGCCACAAATGTCAATACCGAGAGTCATTGAAGTGATTATTACGTCAGGGAAACAATTAGTCCCTCTTTTCCAATAATGAAATTATTTCGAGGTTCGACGGTCGACAGTTTTAGTTTTTATTTCTCAAACGATTTTCATCACCTTAATCTTCTACCGACGTCGATCTTCATAAGTGAGTCGGGAGAAACCTGGGTCGTTGCTTCTTTAATAAATCTGTCGAGGCCAATTCAAATGGTCATCAACGATATCCATGCCCAGGGATATTCGTAGGGTGAGGAAAGTCTTGAAGCCATCGACGCCGATGAAAACGACGCTTAGCTTTGTTTTATTTTGGACTTCTCAGGCGATTTTAGTCGCTTTACTCTTTTTCCGATGTTGAAATGTCCCAAGCAGTTTAGGGAAACTTTTAGATTGTTGATTATTTTAATCGAGGTTAGTCCCTTTAAATTTGAATAGGTTTCTTACATGCCCCAATAGACTTTCTAATAATCAAAACATGAAAACATAAAAGTTAGGCACGGGTGGAATTTTCATACTGAAGTAGAAACAAGTGGTACAAGGCCCAAGTGGTACCCAAAAAGTAGAAAATAAGCCCAGAATTTTTAGGGTGTGTTGAGTGCTCAAAAAATGGCGATTCACTGGGCGAAAGCAGGATCTTTGGTCCTCCTCCATAGCTCGGCTGAGACGAAAGATGAAGGGGAACTTAATTGGTCTTAAATCAGAGCTCCCTTTTTACCTGTGTATTTTAAATTCTTCAGTTAATGCTTCTGGGTCTACCTGTGGGGTTTCTTAACCTCAATTCTTCCCTTATTTCCCATACCCTAACTCATGCCCCATTTTATTTTAACAAAATATCTGGTAAAGTATTCAGTGGCATTAATCCTTTAATTAACTTTAATCACTTGCTATGGTGTTGCTCCACTGCTAACGAGCATCCATAGCCCTGATGGAGATATCTTCATACCCTCTCCCACTGTTCACTCTATTTATATCAACCTTTATTCGGTGAGATTCCTGGAGCGAGTGAAAGAGGATGATGTCTGTTTAACTTGAAAAGAGAGGTGGTTAAGGTGAATCCTTTACCAGTTCCACCTTTGATTTCACGTAGTCCTTTCTAACCTTTATTTCTTCCCCTTAAGGTTTTCCCAACCATTAAGCAAACAATTCAGACACTTTCGGAAGTCGTTCAGTTACGCAAGTCAGATTAGATAACTCAAAGCAGCTGCAGGTTCTTTAATGCTTCCATTATTGAGTGTGAGCCATGAGTTTGGAACATAGATCACTATATCGCATGACTCGAGATCAACCACTGTCTTGCCGAACACAACCCTTTAAAATCATAGGGAACAAAAGTTGCAGGAAAGAAAATCAAGCGAAACCATAATCAAAGTATATGCAACAAATCTTATGAAACACACATACAAAACAAAAATGAAACTCATTTATTTTATTTTATTATTATTTAAAATGCTGTTTGACGACTTGGTCACTGACTGGCAGAGCTTCAGGTTCAGAATCATCTAGAGGCGATAGCCATGAAACAACCATGGCTAGGGAGTCAGCAAAGATATTCTTCGCTCCGGGGATCATAGTGACGTTAAAGGATTCAAAATGATCCACCGACTGGTGCACCTTGCATTGATAATTATTTGAATGCAAGGGGCTGTGATGTACAACAAATTTTACCTGCTTAATAATAATCTCTGGGTCTCTGAAGACCTTCAATTATTTAACATTTAGGGCTATGGATTTCTTTAACCTTTGTACCAGAGCTTCATACTCGGTTGTGGTATTCGTACATTCAAATTCAAGCCTATAGGATAAAAACGATGTTTATCTTTTGGATTAATAAGGATACATCCTACCCCAAATATTTCTTGTGATTTAGATCCGTCAAAGCACATGGGATGGATCTGTGAGCAGGTCCTGCCCATTCCTTCCTCCTCATCACCTTGCTTCTTTCTTATCTTGTGTCCAGGGTTTACATTCCTTGGGTTCTCTAGGGTCCCAAGATTCACAGTTTCATGGAGGGGACAAGAGCTACCAGTCTTTGCACTTTCAGGACCTTCAAATTGTTCCTTTAGATCAAACAAATMTTCTAKATTAGCTACCCCTTTCGGGTTCATATAGGCTTTTGATCTATCTGTATGAAAGTMTTACATAGGACCCCTTCCCATTGAGTGCTCTTGGAACTCTTCATCATCAATAGAGAGATCTTTGAAATTGTCCTGATTAGTCAAAAAAAWTATGATMTGTTCATCTCCTTCGAATACTTTCCAATTAGAAATGTTATTAGGTACYGATGGCTTGTAGAGAAGTTCTACAGTGAATCAGGAGGCTTCATAATCTTCTAAAGGTGATACCCTAGAAGCGGCCATGCCTAGGGAATCAACAAGGGTATTCTTTGACTTGGAGATTGCGGTAATGTTGAAAACTTGCACCAGGGGTATTCTATTAACCTATGCACATCCTATTGGTAATTCTTAAGGTGGGGAGAATTGCAATGTATCGTGTTTCTTACTTGTCTAATTATGATTTATAAGTCTTCGAAAACCTTTAATTCTTTGACATTAAGATCAGTGGATTTATTTAACCCTTGCACCAGGGCGTCATACTTGGTAGTGTTGTTGGTGCACTCAAATTCTAGCCTACAAGACAAGGAATGACACCTACCCCTTGGGTCAATTAGAATGCACCCTGCCCCTGATCCTTCTTGTGACTTGGTTCCATCAAAATAGAGGGTCCAAATACACTAATGATAATCATTCCTTCCTTCACCATCGTTGACATTATGTTGTCCACCTTTTCCTTCCACCCGACCTGGCACGGGGTTTTGACAAAAGAGATAATATTCTGTCGGCATCAAATATTTCTCCTGGAAAGGAAGCTCAGAGTTTTGGGTAAACAGAACATTGGATATGAGGGGAGGGAAGTTCTCGAAGTAGGAGTCACAAGAATAATTACCCAATATGCAAATATCCATGGAGGCTGGTTCATTATGGGCTTCCAGATCAGTGATCATATGCTTCAGATACCTCTCCCTATCAATTCAGATGATGTTCTTGTATCCTTTCAGTGGTAGCCAAAGGTGTTCCCATTCAGTACTAAAGTATCTATTCATCTTTTTGGACCAATATCGGCTCAATAATAACCCATATGCCTCAGGGATATCTACTACAATGATATCAATCACCTGCATAAAACTAGGGTGTGTCACTATCCTGATTATCACATCTTTAAGTTCCCCCATAACCTTGACCTCAGTTCTGTCTAGTTGTATAACATGCTTATCACTTTTGAGAGGGACAACACCTATTTTATTACAAACAACTAAGGGAATGATATTAGAAGACGCTTCAGAATCTACCAGACAATTGTGAAGATTCCTATTGAATATTTCGAACGTTAAAAGGAAAGGAGGCACGAAAGGTCTCTCCTTCATGCATTTTGAGCATGTGTTTATCATTGGTTTTCTTGACAAATCTGTGGGGGTATATTCTTCTCTCGACCGTCACCGGTGGTCGGGTTTTCTAGAGAAATTGGAGCCTGCAACATAAGGTCTTTCTGCTGATGGATTCTACATATGTCCATAATTGATATATTAGATTTCATCTTCTTCAAATATTCAACTACGTTATAATCTAACTAGGATATTCCCGCATATGGATTCTTAGAGCCTGTTTACTAGGAGCGACAGACATTCTTGGGCGATCGAGAGTTAATTTACTTTGTGAGACATGGGTGGTATCGGTATCTTTTGGGCTGGGTTGGCCCTTACTATGTGTTTGTATCACCGATATCTCTGTGGGTGGTGCCTGAGGTTTAAACAGATCGTATGAAGACATGATCACGTCAGGATCCCATATCAGCATGGCTGTGTCTTGTGGTGGGTCAGCCTCTTCCTGATCGGTAATGTTAAAGGCCGAACTATTGAGTGGTTCGGTCAGAGAGACTTCGCCCAGAAAATGATTGGCCATTAAATTCATGGCATTGACCCACTGAGGACATTCCCTTTCTGAGTGGTTCTCTTGGTGGTAAGTACAGAAAGAATCAAATGCGACATTCCCTAAGTCAATGTTTAGGTTGGTTGGGGGAGGTTTAATTTCTTTGAAAAGTTGGTTTCTTTTAAAGAAAGGCTTATAGGGTCCTTGGCCTTGGTTTCCCTCACCCACAGTTATTTTCATATATATAATATCATTTGATAGTTTCTTGACCATGCGTTGTAGGTATTCTATATCCCCATTACCCTTATCGAGAGTTGGTTCAGCCGGCTTCCCGGGTGGTCTAGTCAAGAGGAGTCCTCTCCTGGGAGGGGGCTGCCTTTCGTTTCTTTCTAGAGATTCCTGACCTTCTTTACACCCTTTCATATGGAACTCTATCATCTTGTCCTCTTCAGAATTTTCCGTGAGGGTTTTCTTAGCAGTTCTTTGAACGAACATGGAAATAGAGGCCGGAAGAGCGTTAGCATAGACCTTGATTTTCAACTCTTGAGCCAATTTTTTCATGGGCTGAAACTTGTTTAGGATAGTTGTGAATCTTTGATTGAAATCTTTGACCCTTTCCTTTGGGGTCATGGTGGTTGCAAACAATTCGGCCATAAGGGCTCCCGTGGTAGTTTCTTCGGAAAATTTGTCTAGGAAGTCTTTTTGGAACTTATTCCAGCTGGTTATGGATCCTATTGGCAAGTTAAAATGCCAAGTGGAAGCCAAGTTCTCAAACATGTAGGGGAAAAGTCTGCATACTACGTCTTCATGTTGAACGTTCATAAGCCTGATCATGAGTATGAACTTCTTGATATGATCTTTGGGCAATCTTGAGGTCTCAGGATCATACTTGGGGAGAAACTTTTCCGGGTGCCTAGGGATATTGTGTATTCGTCTAGGGATGGCCATGGTGTCCCCGACCAACCAAGGTTGGTCACCTTGAAGTGGAACCTCTCTCTTCTCCTCATGATCATTGTTGTCTTCCATATCTTTGGAGTCGGAGTTAGGCTCTTCCTCTTCTGAAAGATTGTTAGATTCAGACATGTCACCAGTTGGTGTCTTGGGTATGAGGTCAAGAGGTTCTTGGATTTGGGTGATTGCGAAGTCTATTAAGTCTTCAATGGAGTGTATGAAAAATTCGTCGGGAGTGATGACCACTGGTCTGCCTTGCTGTTTTCTTCGAGGGAGGATGGGGGTGAATGGAAATGCTTTGATTTGTTGGGCGTAAGCTCTAGTAATCCTTCTAAATTGATTCACTTCCTTGTGAGGGAGGGCGTAAGTTATTTTGGGGTGAAGATATCCTTCCTTGGAGTGGGGTGAGTTATCCGCTTCTGGAGTACTCGGTAAAGGTGGGCTGTCTGTTGGATGACTAGCCATGCATGTGGGTCATTATGAATCTATAGGCTGTTCGAAATATCATATAACTTACATATTCAACCATTCATTCTCAGGTCCTCCTTCTAGCGCCAATTCTGTTGATGGGTCTTAAACCCCTTAACTCAACAGTAGGAACCAAACCCGCCACTGAGGCCCAATTAAACTCTGTAGCGTTTGTTATTTGAATGGTTCTCCAGATCTCACTATCTTGCCAATTTAATCGATGGGCTTTGTGTTTTCTTGTGGAGGCATCTCCTTCAGTTGGGATCTTCTCTTTTGGTATTTTCTCTTTAGTTAGGATAAATTTGAGAAAAATCCGGTATAAACCAACTTGGCCACACAGTGATAAGGAAGTCTAAATATTGGGAAAGGTTGGGCTCGAGATAACCCTCACTCCATCATGCAGACAACGATCTCTTACCATAGGCCTAGTAATAATACTTTAACCGTGTGAGCACTCGACCGCTAGCTGATATTTTAACCTAAACTATCCAAGAAAAAAATATGAGAGCAAATTTAACTACTGCAAAAGAGGCTGAGTTTGGGATAACCTCCTGCTCAAACATGCAAACGATAATCCTATACCACGGGCCTAGTAATAACACGCTAACCATGTGAGCATCCAATTACTATTTGAGAATACTAATTAGAAGAAAACAATTATATGATAAGATCAATAGCAAGAAAAATAATTCATCTACCATAATCCTTCATCATACATCAACACAACGATTCATCATTTCCATCATTAGAGAAAAGAACAACAAAAAAATTGCACCAGATAACTTGACAATATATTCGCTAGCTCTTACTTGTTACATCTGTTCATGAACGGAATAGGAAATAGTTCTTCTCTAGGCTCAATTACACATACATATGATGAAAACAACTTCGTCTCTGGTCCAGAAGGACTTGTTCATTCATAACAGCTCCAAAATAATTCTTAATAACTAGAAAGAAAAGAGTTCTTGCAACAAACCATCGACCTTTGTTTAATCGGTCGAGGCCTTTATTTATAACCTAAAGTTCTAAATGAAGTTAATGGCTAAGTGCGGTTCAAGCAACACAAAATCACCACGTGGTGTCTTCTTTTAACAAATTCCTAAACAGTCAACTCAAGATATCTTCTTGAAAAGGATGGTTCTTCTTGTATTCAGACCAACTAACAAGTAGTTCTTCATAGGTTCGGGTTCATGGAAATCTATGTTGATCTATGAGATCTGCATATATTCCTTTGACATTTGTTGCATGCACTCGGTACTTGAATAAACTAGAGTTCAGCCGCTGTGGCGTCGCTCGGTGATGCAGGCGCGCCCACTCACAGGATCCACCTTCTTCTCATGGCACGAAGAACTCAAATTTTCTTCTATTTCCCTATCGAGAAATCCGCACCCACAGAACTATCGCTCAATCCCCTTTCTTTTCTTATCAGGGAATCGGACTTCGCGGCTTCGCGATGTCAAAGGTCGATCACTTGGCTCTCGAATCCCCGAGACCCGATGGCCAGTCAATGCTGACTTTTCTCTTTCCTCTATCGGAAATTTCCCTATCATGATTTCATTACTCGTGATACCAAGCAACTCGTCTTACCGACCCCCGATGCCCGATATGACGAAACTCCGATGTACACGTGCGAGTTGACTTTTCCACTTTTCGTCACTTCTATCGGGATTTCGGACTTCGCGGGATCGTGAATCCTAACGCCCAATGTTTCAGGACTATACTTCCCTCGAACTCCGATACGGTGTGCCACCTGTCCTCCACTAACTTCCTGTGGCCCCACACACTGTCCTTTGACTGTCGGGATATCGCGTATCACGATATTGCGATTCTTGTTGCAATAATTTGGAGCTTCGACTCGCGAAACCCTGATCCACGATATGCGTATGAATCCAACGACCCTTGTGGTCCTGATTAACGACCCCACACCTCCTGAGCTTGGAACCTTTTGGGAATATGTTGTTGTATCTCCCCTGCACCTTTTCCAAGATCTAACGGCTTATGGTGATTCGAGAATTCTCCTCGGGGAATTCCGACCGTCCGTTCCTTCCTAATGAATTTTGCGAACTGAATCAAGTACTCCCTCCATGAAGACTTGTTCACCTGTGCACAACCCTGCAACACCTGCTTGAACACTCCAACCAAAACTTCTCTGTGCAATCCTTCGACAAATTCGATGACTCTATCCTTCCTGAGATTCTCCACGACTTCAAGTCTTTATAAACAAAACCCTCTTGCATGCACTCCTTGCAGCAAACCTTCAACACGTCTAAGTGTTGAAGTCCCTCGACTCTGTGCACCCCTGCAGCAGCAGTCTTTCATCTCTTTACCCAGGTTCGCAACCCTGAGGCTTTTACCTAGCCTGCGCACTCCTTGCACGGCCCTGGGCCTGACTGCACCTTTGAGGAAATGAGAACAAAATCTATCTCTATTTGAACCCCTCTGTCAACGCACCCCTTGCGGACAATTCGACTGCACTCCTTACAGGAATTATCTAGCTGAAATAGAGAAACAATTCAAACTCATTCCATCTCCCTCTCAGACTTCAATTCATACATGAAATCACATACACAACATATAAAAGCAAATGTATAACTAAAAGTAACCATTCATGAGCACATCAACCTCAATACATAGAGAATAGACACAAAAACCATGAATTTGAATCAAAGCTTCTTCTACTAATTCAAATATAAATACATGGGTGTTCTTTACACAGTTCTCTGCATGCTCTTTCTCTACTTCTCCTCAGAATTCTCTATCTATTCCTGAATAATGTTACAATGCACAATGAGGGTGTCTATATCTGTTCTCCCTCCTTCTTTCTAAAATAGTCCAATCTGTGAATTAAAATCCTATCTACCTGCATTAACTATATTAAATGCCGACTATATACTAAAGGATGAGAGATATCTTCTCAAGGTCCATTTACAATATACAAAGTGCGCTTCATTAAATTTTCACATTAATGTTCGCGCAACGGTTCCAAAGTGTTTTCAAAATTTGTGCTGGCTTGTCCAGTTGTCCTGATACTTCCGCGCTGGCTCGCTTGATGTGTTGGTGATGCTCCTGCATCATACTCCCTCACTTGAAAAATTTCATGGGCTCCTGTCCATGAGCTCCTGCACGGTCTGTCTATGCTTCTGTATTTCTGCCTCAGTCTCCCAGCTGGCATCTTCAACTGGATGATTTTTCCACTTGACCATATACTCGAAGTATTTCTTTCGCCTGGTCTTCTTACCCACTCTCTTGTCTAGTATGCATTCCATCTGTGGCTTCTCTGCAACTGGAATCTGTTCCATCCAGTGGATCATTGGCTACTCAGTTCCAGTCTCTGCTTCTCCAACCCTGTATGGATATAAATCTGCGACATTGAATATTGGAGATATTCTGATCCCATCCAGTAACTCGATCTCATAAGCATTTTCCCCCAATCTCTTCAAGACCTTACATGGCCCAATTTTCTTCATTTTCAATTTATTGTATGTTCCCCTCAGGAACCTTTCCTTCCTTAAATGTGCCAGAACTAGATCACCAACCTCAAACTGAAGTTGTCTTTTGTATTGATCTCCTATGCTCTTATACTCCTGGCTTGATTCCAGCAATCATTTCTTCACCTGGCTGTGAAGTTCCTTCATCGCTTCAACGAATTCTTCTGCACTTGCGCTCCTAGTCGCAGTCTGTTCTAAATCCCTCAGTTCAAAAACTCCTCTCAGCTGCACCCCATATATGATCTAAAATGGACTTTTCCCTGTGCTCCGATTCACTAAGTCATTGTATGCAAACTCTGCCTGGGGTAATATACTATCCCACTGGATGCGGTGCTCTGTCACTAAGCTTCTCAGTAAGTCTCCCAGACTTCTGTTCACCACCTCTATCTGTCCATCCGTCTAAGGATGATAAGCTGAACTAAACATCAAATTAGTCCCCAGCTTCTTCCATAATGTCCTCCAGAAGTTCCCTTTGAATTTAGTGTCTCTGTCCGAAACTATGCTTTTCGGCAGCCCATGAAGTCGAATGACCTCTTTGAAAAACAGATCTGCGATGTGAGTCACATCACTAGTCTTCTGGCATGGAATGAAGTGTGCCATCTTAGAAAACCTATCCACTACCACAAAGATTGAATCAAATCCTCTTTGCGTCCTTGGCAATCCCAATATGAAATCCATGCTTAGCGCATCCCATGGCCTCTCTGGTATAGGCAATGGCTGATAAAAACCTACATTCTTCTTGCTTCCCTTCGAATGATGGCAAACTCTACACCTGTCTGCAAATCTCTTGACATATGTTCGCATTCCTGACCAAAAATATGTATCATTCAATTTTGTGAACGTCTTGTCATGGCCAAAATGTCCTGCCAATCCTCCACTGTGTTTCTCCTTCAGCAAGTTCTCCATCATGGAGCATCTCAGAATGCACAATTGATTTCCTCTAAACAAAAATCCCTCCTGGATCATGTATTCTATCCAAGGGCTTCTGTCTCTGAGAACTGGACTCTCAGCTGCTTCATACACTTCTGCAAAATATGCATCACTTGCGTACATGTCCTTGAGATCATCAAAACCTAAGGTCTTGACTCGGAACTCCTGCAACAACAAACACTTCCTGCTCAAAGCATCAACAACTTTGTTAATAGCACCAAAAATATGTTTAATCACAAAAGTGAAATTCTGCATATACTCAACCCATTTGGCATGTTTCTGGTTCAACTTCTCCTGTTGAGTCACAAACTGCAGTGCATGATTGTCACTATACAAAACAAATTCTTTCGGGATCAAGTAATGCCTCCATTTCTTCAACGCCTGTATGATAGCATAGAATTCCTTGTCGTATGTGGAGTATTTCACCTTTGCCTCATTCATCTTCTCACTGAAATATGCAATCGATCTGTCTTCCTGACTCAAGACCGCTCCTATGGAAAACCCGCTTGCGTCACATTTCACTTGAAATGTCTTTTGGAAATCCCACAACACCAAAACTGGTTGTTCTGTGATCTTCCGCTTCAACAGATTGAAGCTCTTTTCAGCCTCTGTTGTCTAGTGAAAAGTTTTATGTCTTTTTTTCACTGTATCCATCATCGTTGCACTAATTCCACTGAAATTTCTAATGAATTTTCGGTATAAACTAGCCAAACCATAAAAAATCCTCACCTCAAAAATATTTCTCGGTGATGGCCAATTTTTAATTACCTCCACCTTATCTGGATCCATCCTCAACTCATTAGCTGAAATAAAAAACCCCAAGTAAATGAGCTCTGTCTTCATGAATGAGGACTTCTTCATATTTATCAACAACTTCTCCTGCTGTAGCTTCTGCATCACTGTAGCCAGATGCTTCAAGTGTTCTTCCATTGTCTTACTGTAAATCAGTATATCATCTAGATATACGATGACAAATTTTCCGATGAATTCCCTCAGGACTTCATTCATCAACTTCATGAAGGTACTTGGCGCGTTCGTTAAGCCAAACGGCATAACAAGCCATTCATACAAACCTTCGTTGGTTTTGAAGGCCGTCTTCCACTCATCGCCTTCTCTCATGCGAATCTGGTGATATCCACTTTTCAAATCAATCTTTGAAAAATACTTTTCTCCACTCAGGCAATCCATCAGATCATCCATTCTCGGTAATGGAAACCTATACCTGATGGTTATCTTATTAATCTCTCTTGAGTCGGTTCACATCCTCCAGCCTCCATCTTTTTTCGGACTGAGTACTGTTGGAACAAGACATGGACTCAAGCTTTCTCTGACCAAACCTTTGTCCAATAACTCATGGACTTGTCTTTTAACTTCTTCATTTTCTTGCGGCGTCAATCTGTACGCAGATTTGTTTGGAAAACTAGCTCCTGGTATGAGGTCTATATGATGACTCACACTCCTCATCGGTGGCAATGAATGAGGTAATTCGTCCACTATGATGTCAGTGAACTCTTCCCGCAGTTCCTGAACTTCATCCGGTAAATCATCCACTCTTGTACTAGTGAGAACGATCCTTGGTTTTCTGACCACAAAGAATTGTGGATCTTCTTTCTTCTTAACCTCTGTAAGAAGTTCCTTCCCACTCATGAGAAGTATTGTGTTGCTTACTTCTGGCTTCACCTCCTTATCCTTTATCATAAGCAACGTATGGGTTCTCCCATTCTTATCCAGGGTATATGTGTTCATTTTCCCATCATGAATCACATTCCTGTCATATTGCCATGGTCTACCCAACAATAGATGGCATTCATCCATAGGAATGACATCACACAAGATCTTATCATTATATCCTCCTATCTTGAATTCAACCGAGCATTGTTTAGTGACAGTTACCTGGTGTCCCTTTTGTAGCCATGAAACTCTGTATGGGCTCGGATGATCAGTCGTCTCTAGCTCCAGCTTCTCTACCATCTCTGTAGATACGAGATTATCCATGCTACCACTGTCTACAATGACCTTGCATACCCTATCCTTGGTCTTGCAAGTAGTCCTAAAAAGTCTGGTCCTTTGGACTTAACTCTCCACCTCCTTCTCAGGTGTCAAAAGGACTTTTCGCATCATCAACGATCTTCTGCCTTCAGCGTCTTCTGCCTCAACATCTCGCCTCTGCACCTCGGTGATGTGAGCTTCCCCAATGTCCTTCTTCTTATCTGGACACTCGTAAGACTTGTGCCCATTCTTCCCACATGTGAAGCATGTGATTACTCCACCTCTTCCTCTTCCTCTACCTATAGTATGAGGAAACATGTTATTATCAGCGTATCCTCCACTCTGCTCTGTATGCTGCCTTCTCTGTTCAGCACGATGGCCTCGCTGTGAATTTCCACCTCTCTCGGTTCTAGTCTGAGGCTTTTTCCAGTCGTCCTTGGGCGTCTATTTTTTTTCCTGGGCAACTGACTTGCCTCTGGGTTGACTTCTGCCTCGGCCCCTTTGACTCTTCTTTCGGCTCAGCTTCTCTTCATCTTTCAGAGCCATCTGATAAGCATATTCCACCGTTCAGATGGTTACCATACTCATCTCATCCTGGATATTGTATCTCAGGCCATTCATGTATCTGACAACTTTTTCATCATCGCTCTCCTGATGACCTGCCCTGATGTTTAGTTTATAGAATTCCTCCGTGTATTCCTTCATTGTCATCAGTTTCTGTCTCAGGTTATGCATCCTTATGAACATAGTGATTTGATAATCCCTCGGGATGAACTTTTCCTTCATCTTCGCAATCATTCGATCCCAACTTTTAATTTTCTGCTTGCCCTTGCAGCGTCTATCTGCTTGTAGCTCGTCCCACCATAATGTTGTATGTCTTTTCAAGCGTGTAACAACATGCTTGAATTTCTTGTCTTATTCGACCTCTTCATAATCGAAGTATGTATCTAGAGCTCTAATCTAATCTAGAAGCTCCTCCGTGTCCAAGTTTCCCTCGTAAACTGGAATGTCCATCTTTGCTTTTGCACCCATCCTAGCAATAGCTCTGATCAAACGCTCGTTTGATGCATCTTTGGCTGCAACTTCTTCTTCACGTTTAGCCTCAATTTCGCTCTCAAAATCACTAAGATCCCCTACACTAACTATGCATATTTGCGCTGTCTCCATATCCTTGAGTCTCGCTCGGAGGTCACGTATTTGTCTCTCCATTTCTGGATTTGTTACCTGCCTGCCTCTTCTCCGCACCTCCCTATCCTCTAGATCGGGTGACTGCGCGTCCCTTCTCCTGAGCGGCATGGAGAATTATATTTCTCTGCTACAGAAAGTAAATAATCCTTCTGCGCTCTGATACCACTCTGACACAGGCGCGCCCGCTCACAGGATCCACCTTCTTCTCATGGCCTGAATAACTCAAATGTTCTTCTATTTCCCTATCGGGAAATCCTATTTCCCTATCGGGAAATCTGCACCCACAGAACTATCGCTCAATCCCCTTTCTTTGCTTATAGGGGAATCAAACTTCGCGGCTTCGCGATGTCAAAGGTCGATCACTGGGCTCTCGAATCCCCGAGACCCAATGGCCAGTCAATGCTGACTTTTCTCTTTCCTCTATCGGAAATTTCCCTATCGTGATTTCATTACTCGCGATACCAAGCAACTCGTCTTGCCAACCCTCCATGCTCGATACTCCGAAACTCTGACGTACACGTGCGAGTTGACTTTTCCACTTTCCATCACTTCTATCGGGATTTCAAACTTTGGAGGATCGTGAATCCTAACGCCCAATGTTTTGGGACTGTACTTCCCTCGAACTCCGATACGGTGTGCCACCTGTCCTCCACTAACTTCCTGTGGCCCCACACACTATCCTTCGACTGCTGGGATGTATTGCGATATCGCAATTCTTGTTGCAATAATTTGGAGCTTTGACTCATGAAACCACGATCCATGATATGTGATTAGGGGATCAAATTTTGCTCAATTTTCAAAGTTCTCAGAATGCGACGAAAATAGTTCCATTGCATCCGTCTCGTCTTCCTGATTCCGGCGGTATATTTACTTTCTCAAACGGAGTCCGTATGGAGAAGATATCGCGATTTGTTCGCCAAGGCAAACATGCAAAATTTTGGATGCTGACTGTACCTGTACATACATTCCGTACGGTGACATGGCAGGGCCGTACCATCCATACGGTGACGTGGAAGGTGGATGACATGGCACGTTTTCATTGGTTGATGATTACCAAATCCGGGGATGACACGTGTCATTGATGGTCAATGGTGTGAGGACACGTGGTCCAATCCTTTGGCGCCACGCGTCGCTCGTTGACTGGCTATTTGGTTATATAAAAATGTGTTGAGGCCCGTGGGGTTCGACCCCTGGACCTCCCCTTTATGTAATGACTTCATAACTCTCTGCTAACCAAAGTGATTCCCTTTGTTCCTTGTTTACTATGCCAAACCACATATATTTAACGTTGATTAATGTTTGGATGGAAAGGGGGGTCGGGCCGGGGCTTAGCCCTAACCCATGGACGTATTGTATTTCATATGACCCAACATATATTATAGCCCGAATGTTTTGGAGCGCGCACATTGCATTTCATTGCATTGCATTGTATTGCAATGTATTGCAATATATTGCATTGTATATATATATATATATATAACCGTGTGTTAAATGTTGGCGCGGGGTTTGAAACCAAGACCCGTGTGTTAAGTGTTGGCGTAGGGCCCAAACGGAAGTTGCACGGTTTTCAAACGGTTTAACCACCTTTTTGCCCAGCGCGAGGTCACATGGCCATATGCCCAGGTGTCGAGGCGGTTAGGGGCTGGAGGCGCCTTAACTGTCCTACGGTTTGCACCGTTGGCGCGGTTGCACCCGGTGCTGGGTTTTTACGCTTAAAAGAGCATGTGAGCCAGGTTCACTGAAGGGGGGTGCGAATTGTAGAACCAGAGACAACAAGCTTGAAGAGGGAGACTTCCAGGAGGCCTAACTTCTTCATTTTTCGACCGATTGAGGTGCCGAAAGAGCCCAAACAGGGGTTTTGGGATGCTGGGAATCCATTGGAGCAGTCGGTTTGTCATTTTGAGCATTGTAAGACATTTGTTTGAGCACTTTTTGAGAAATTAATAATAATGATCCATTGGAAGCTGGACCAGGAGATGTAGCCCATAAGAGGGGTGAACTCCTTTATCAATTACTGTGCACATGTGTTTATGTTCAATATTTATGCTGTTGTCTATGTGTATTTTTCATAAGTAATCCTTAATTTATGTGTTGCAAATTGATCCTGTTGCTGTAAACACATAACATTTCACTTGCAATATTTATTCAAGTTTTTCAAGTCTTCTTCATGTTTAGATCAAGTTGGTATCAGAGCACTGGTTTTGAAGACTTGATTGTTTGCAAGTTTTGTTTCTGATTCTCACAAGGTTGAAACTCACAAGAGGAGAAGGTCAACTTGTGGAGCCAAGTTCTTATCCGACAAGGATGAAGCAATTTCATTCACCGCAAGTTGCAGAGAGACATTCACCAAGCATGGCTCATGCAGAAGACCATGAACATGTTCCGAATGAAGAAGAAGACTTCAGGCAGACTATCATATAGTTGAGAGATATGATGAAGGTCATGATGGAACAAAATATGATATCGCAGGGTGAAGGCTCTAACCCTTCAATGCATAAGGGAGGCGGTGGTGACAAGACTCTAAACAGAAATGGAGGGAATGGTGCTTCTCCACCACCCTCTCCTCCTCCATCATCATCTTCTTCTTCTTCTTCTACCAGTTCGAAACATCTTCCCAATGGGCATGGTAAAACTCCTTCGCAAATTCCTTCATTAAAGCTTGATATAAAATTTGAGTTGCCACTTTATAATGGAGAAGTTAACGCTGAAAAGTTAGATAACTGGATCCGTCAAATTGAATTCTATTCTAGAATACAAAATATTCAAGATGATGAAACCAAAATTCAGTTAGCTTCATTAAGATTAGATGGTTCAACACTTATTTGGTGGGAATCTAAGACACAGGAAGAAATGAAAAAGAATGGAACTTTTTTTCTTTCTTGGAATGATTTCATTATAGCAATTTTTTTTTTTTTATTATCCATTAGCATATAAACAAAAGGCAACCATGGAATGGCAGAATTTTAGACAAGCAAAAGGACAGAATGTACAAAGTTTTACTCAGGAGTTTAGGAGAAGAGCTTTGGTTTTGGGAGTTGATTTGTCTTCACATGAAACATT
>ML795108.1:95231-106127 GCA_009831015.1 Picea engelmannii
ATATAAGGTTTTAAGGAATTATTGTGAATCAAATGTGTATTCTTATTTAATTTTTTTGCACAAAAGAATATTAGATCTTTTTCTTTTTTCATCATGGTTATCATGTCATGAGTTTGTTAATGATTTGATTTTTATTTTTATTTTTTATTTTGTTCTTTTTGTTCTTTTTTTTTTCTGTGTAAAACTTTGCCATTGACTTCGGTCATTGAAAATATTTAATAACATGGATTAAAATCATGTTTGAAGGGATAGAAGGCACAACTGTCGATATTGAGAGTCATTGAAGTGATTATTACGTCAGGGAAACAATTAGTCCCTCTTTTCCAATAATGAACTTATTTCGAGGTTCGATGGTCGGCAGTGTTGTTTTTTATTTCTCAAACAATTTTCATCACCTTAATCTTCTATCGACGTCGATCTTCATAAGTGAGTCAGGAGAAACTTGGGTCGCTGCTTCCTTAAGAAATTCACCGAGGCCCATTCAATTGGTCGTTGGTGATATCCATGCCCAGGCTTATTCGTAGGGTGAGGAAAGTCTTGAAACCGCCGACGTCGATGAAAACAACGCTCAACTTTGTTTTATTTTGGACTTCTCAGGCGATTTTAGTGGATTTACTCCTTTTCCAATGTCGAAACGTCCCAAGTAGTTTAGGGAAACTTTTAGATTGTTGATTCTTTTAATCGAGGTTAGTCCCTTTTAAATTTGACAAGGTTTCTTACATGCTCCAATAAACTTTCTAATAATCAAAACATGAAAACATAAAAGTTAAACGCGGGTAGCATTTTCATACTGAAGTAGAAACAAACGGTGCAAGGCCCAAGTGGTACCCAAAAAGTAGAAAATAAGCCCATACTTTTTAGGGTGTGTTGAGTGCTCAATAGGTTCTTGAATATGGTCAAGACCACGTGGACAACTGGCTAGTCGACTATTCCATACAAAATCAAGACATTGATGAGGCTTTGCCTAATATTTCTATTTATCTAAGCGAATTAGAAAAGGAACGTTTCAACATAAAAATTCCGAATGACATCAATGTCGCCCCCTTGAGAAGCTACATTGAAGAATTCATTGAAATGGACTTCAAGCAAGTTGCCGACAAAAGGCAACAGGAAAAGACATCAACAAGAAAATAAAAAGAATACTTATATGTACCATCGCTATAAGTCTATACTGATGACATCCTCCTTTGTTTATCAATCCATTTATTCCACCTTTTCTGAATAGAAATATCTAGCCAAATACTGACAGCTTCCCATTTCTTCTTTTCAAGTATTACACTCTACCATCACCCACTTCTTCTTTCCACAGTCCCATTTCTTGTACATATTTCTCTTATGGTCCGTGGGAACCCCAATCCCAGTCTATATGACAAACACATTTAGATTTAAAGGAATATGTAACAAACTATTATTTTTTATATATTCCAAATAAAACTATTTTTTATCTCCTTTATATTTATGTTCTCCTAAATTTTTATCTTCAACTATGTTGAATGTGTTTATTTTATTTGAATTGTCTTTTTCTCATGCATATCTTTTTCTTCTAGGTCCGCGGAAGCCCCAATGCCAATCTATATGAAAAACACATTTAAACACATATAACCATTTCAAAATATACACTAAACAGATAAAACATTGAATAGATAAAACATGCAAAGTAGGATTAATGGAAATAATGAAAATTTTGAACATAGCAAAATGAATTATATAGTTTCACAAAATAAATCAGACTCTAGAGGACATGTGTCATTTCTTACATGGTTACAACCTATCCTTTATGTTTCTTGCCACATCTTCACTGCAATTTCCATCTGCCCCTGCTACATTTTCCCCATCCATCTACATTTATCCCCAATTCAACCCGGTAGGGACTATGCTGCCATGCAACCCCTGTTTATAAATTTGATGGTAAGTTTTGTTCATAAAAAATTAAAGATTTAGCAAAAAATAATTTTAATTTAATTGAATGTAATTTTATTATGATTTATAAATTTATTTAAAAGTTATATATATTGATAATTAATTATAATTTTATATGGATTGAATTTAAATTAAGATGAATTGAATTTCTATGAAAGTAATTAATTATAATTTGTTATTATAACATTAAAGATGGACTTTTAAATTTGTTTAATTTAATTTAATATAATTAACATTAAGTAAATATTAATATATGAGATATATATTTTCTACATCCATATTATAAAATCTTTTAATCCTTTTATATGACATTTATAAATTTCATTACTATAATTAATGATCTAAATATAAGATTTATATTATGATGGAGAAAGAACGAACATTTAGTATTTTGTTTTGAACTTATAAACTTCGTTGTTATTTAAATATAAGTTTTATATTATATTCTCTAAAGGAGAGGTATATATTTTCTACATCCATATTATAAAAGGTTTTAATCATTTTATATGATGAAAATAAAAATGATTATCTGCCCATCCTATCCTACAAGGTTAGGACCTCTAGGACACATAAGTAATGCTCAAGCCTAGGTTTCCATCAAATTTGTCCATTTAAGGTCTCAAGGTTGGCGACTGTTCTAAGGAACAAGGATGTCTCTACATCCCGCCCAACACAAGCAAGAACACGCCTACTAAGCTAAAAGAATTCATCAATCAACCAAACACAACAACATCAATGACACAATTAACTAGAACCTTCTTGGAGAGTGGGAGATAATCACATTAACGTTACAAAACAAGGACAACCTTACTTACAAAAACAACATCATCCACATCAGGAGGCACATGACCCTAAGCTAGGTTTCAAACATGCTTATCGATCAACGTGCACAATGACCCAATCATAAGCTATCATGTTGCCACATTGCGACAAAGGCGATAAGGACCCATGTGAAAAAAAAAAAAATTCTAGACCTTCAACCAAACATAAAATCCAACGTGCCTGAAATCCAACTTGTACTGACATACATTATACAACGTTGTTAGATAAAGGCGCTCTAAACAATCAATCAAAAATGGATACAGGGTGACTATAATCAATACATTTGGATTGGCACAATGAATAGATGTAAATCATTACCAATTTATGATCATAAGGACTAATTCACAACATAAGTAACCATTCACCATCTAAAAGTAAAATCATCTAACCATCTTTAAGAAACATATTCTTCCATTCAAGGGTTATTATTCTAGTAAACTCATCTATTAATTTTTACTTCTTAGTTTCTAAATTCCTATAAAGAAATCAACTCTTAAATTGCAAGGTGTAAAAATAAGGGGACCAAGCATCAGACACCCTTACTCAATGTCATGGAAGGTGCAATACTTATTGACTATTTTGCAAGAAGACATACAAATTTCTTCAACAATATTTAGATAATTAACAATCAACCCATCATTAGATAAATATCATAATATCACGACCATCATTGAATCACCACCTTTTTAAAACTGTTATATCCTGACATTCAAATTAAATTAATACTAATGCTCTCAAATGACATTAACAAAATTGTTTTTACTCCACCCTATATGTTTTAATTTAAAACTGTGATTAGGATTACCCATTAATATATTTATTGTTTTCAATATCAAATTAATTGATTATCAACAGGTTTTACACATAAACTAATGCCTGACCACATACTTAAACTCTGCAAGGATTGACAGTGATATCAGGCAATGGTATTGAAAATATCAACCTGGTCATAAAATTAAAAAAATACTCGGGCAGTCATAACTTAGACTCTGTAAAAGACTGGACGATGGTATCGTGGCAGTGGCCTTAAAATCATCAACCTGGTTGAATAAATAATCTGGGCGTATTAACCAAGAATCTCGGGATTAGAATATTACATTTCCAATTGTCAATAAGTTGGAATTCACTAAACAAAAAAATGTTTAAATGTTTAATTTGAGGATTAGAAATATTAAATTTTTTCCCAAGAAATCTCGGAAATCGCAGAAATATAGAAAGGGGAACTGCAACTGGCCAAATAAATTCACAAAAATTAATTCATCCAGTTCATCGTGGCTATAAACGGTTATAAATAAATGAACTTTTGATTTGTTCCTTCCATTTCTCCCTCATAACACAATGTTTCAATTGGTCAGGAGATTAATTTGTTTCTTGTCCATTTCAGGCGGAAGCATAATGAATGCAGTGACTGATTCATTGAGGTAACAACAATGGGCATCGAGAACAACTACTCTCCACTTGCTGAAAAAATCCAGGCGATAAATACACAAAGACAACTCTACACAGTCCAAGGATTTGAATCCCCCCCCCATGCACTCAAATGCTAAGATTTTGGCCACGGAATGAATTTAAGGAAAAATTCTAGAAAATATACACAGTCCCAAACATGAATCCCCCTTTACTTGATCAATTTTCTAAGGTTATGGTTGCAATAAAATTTAAGGCAAACTTCTAGGGGTAAACGATACACAGACCCAACATGATGCAAAATTTGTTTTACAGAATAAAATGAAACACAATCCCACAATGAATAGAAACACAAACATAGATCAAAATGAAGGCAAGTTTGGGGTTCCGAGCAAGTTCAACAGATGTTGTGACCAGCCTAAAGGATTCAGGTTCAGTAATGACATTTTTATCTTTTGTAGAATGCAACTGTTGTTTGTGTCAACATCCGGGGATGAATTTTTTAAAAGAAGTGAAAAATTGTGGAACAATTTAATCTAATTATTCATATGGTAGGCCTTTCCACTGATCACAACATGTTTTAAAGGGCCTAGCACAAGAATCCCCAGAAGCAAAGGAACTAGATTGTTAACTACCACATAATATACATCAAATACGTTTTCGACATCCTCAACCTGTTGTTCCAAGAATGAAGTTGATGACGTGATAAGGTTGAAATAAATGATGTAACCTGTGAGGTTAAGGTACTCCATTAACAAGAATCCTATCACTTATGTAGCTTAAGATACAAATTTGAGTTGAGCAGGGCCAAGGCTTGGTTGTCAAGGGAGGCAGTGAGTTTTCTACATGAACAATTCATAAAGTATTAAAGCTTAAGTGTGCCTTGAATCTTTAGGAAACAGTGAATGTATTGGGTGTAGAAGATGAACGAGGAACCTAGTTACCATACAATAGGTGCAGGGCGTTATCTTGTTAAAAAAAAAAACTAAACATTTAGAAACAAGTAATCTGACATTTTTGAAGCAAACAACATTTTCTGGATTTACCAACTGTGGTGCAGGAATACCGTATCATAAAAATCAAATAAATATTCACATACATGTAATTAGAACCAATATACAAAGAAAATTACAAACTTATACCATCATCAAAGGAGAAAAACTTGAGTCGCTGTCCCCCACGTGCACTCCGTCCAGCTCCTGCTTGTTGAGTGTTGAGACCTCACCGGTTCCTCCCAACCAACGCTAGGGGTAATATTCTTCCCCCTGAGTCCCTCGAGTCGCAAAGGGGACACACACAATACTATAGAATGCTAGATCCTAGCTTACCTAGAAAGGTCGAGCTACCACTCGTTATCCAAGCTAGGTATCCCAACTCCCACAAGAAAAATTCAATCAAGATAAAATTCTAGCAGCGTAACCTTATGTATACCAGACGTGATCCATAATCCTCCTCCTACATCCTTCTTATAGATTTTTCTTCGTGATTACTTTCCCAAACCCTCATTATATTCCTTTTTGTTAATTTGATTAGAACAAACCTCCATCGTACACATGTCGCATAATCCCTTAGTTGCACCAGAAAATCAATTTATTAATTAATTAAATTATCCTATTTCCCTCACCCACCTAAAAGCATTCCTATAAATGATCCTTAGTGTCCCTTTATTCCCTTACAATTCTTAAATGACTGACGCCTTATTAAAACCTAGTTGAGTTCACAATTAGAAGGTTCCAAAGGCTAGATTCCTTACTATGTTAGACATTACCCTTTTTCTTTAAGTTTCCACTTTTCTATCTATGTTCAAAATTAACAGGCTTAGACATAAGAAACAATTTACCCTTTTAATAATTTAATCCTGCATTAAAATTTTACCTGAATTATTAAGTTTGAATTTTATTTACCCCCTTCTTGTTACATATCCATTTAGTGTTTTTTTGTTTGATCACATTTTCTACTTAGACATAGGTTCAATTTCACTAGGCTTGGCGACAGTTTTAAGGGAAAAATTTGTTATTAAACTTTACTCATACCCTCATTCATTTTAAGGTTGACCAGGTCATAAGGAGGCATATTTTTATAGGCACTAGGTTTATTAATATTACCAAAGATAAAATTGTGATGTTCCCTTCAAGAGGCACTACGTGCTCCAAGGGTGCCACTCATCTTTTCCCATTTTATTTGCATGGCATGCCCTTCAAGACTCACTACATTCTTCAAGGGTACCACTCGCCTCTTGACTGATTTGGGTAGACATCAAGCCTCTGAATCAATACTTCATCAGGTGACCTTATGGGAGACTAAGGGCCTCTAAGGAATAAGGACCATGCCTTATTGCGCTCCCCTTAGAATCATTGTGAGTGACTGTCACAGTCTGCCCTCATGACATCGTGGGTCTTCTCGAACTAGGTAATCGTTAACCTACAGTTCAAGCCACGATGAGAGTGCTAGTAGGATGTGGCAGGAATGCTGCCACACCTCTCCCTCAATGCCTCTGGTTGTCGTGCATGACCCCTTTACTCCAAATTTTAGTCTGGTTGGAAATCTATCATCATCCTGCATCCATCGACAAGACATGTCAACGATAACAATCAACATCATAATATCTAATCAAATGTCACATATGTAATATCAACAACATTCAAATCATAACAATCCACTCCCTAACTCGATCCAGAGTCCAAGGAGATTCATTGATTCCATCGACATCCTCTAACATCCAGAGTCCTACAGACTCAGGAGAAACCAGTCAATAGCACATGTTGATATAAATATAGAAAATTAACATATCATCAGATATGCAACCTCCCATAATCATAATCAGCAAAACCAATTGTATAATGAATCGGATAACTTGCACACAAGTGTCCTCAAATAATAAGTCCGATCAACATGCACAAGAGAGGGATGTTACATACACCCCCTCATGTTTTAAAATTTGTCCCAAAGTTTCATAGTATATAAGTGCCGAAATAAAGTGTTTAACAATATCAATATGTCTAGCTATCAAACAAAAATGGGAACTACTGATGCGTATCATATGCGTCCTCCCAGGTCATCGAGTGCGGACTATATTTGTCCCACTGGACCTTGACCTGATCTACGATTCGATGCCATATCTATCGAATGAGATGGTCCAGGATGTGGATTGGATTCTCCATGATCACACCCTCATTTGATACCTACAAGGAACTCATCTCAATCACATGTGTAGGATCACTAACATAATGTCTCAAAATAGATACGTGAAAAACATCGTGCATATGCCTCAAAGAATCAGGCAATGCTAGTTGATAGGCCACGGGCCCCTTCCTTTCCACAACCTCAAAAGGCCCCATGAACCTAGGAGATAGTTTAGTAACCTTTCCAAACTTTATCGAACTCTTATGCGATTTCAATCGCAAGAAGACTCGATCACGAAATTCATAACTACGGTCGACATGATGCACGTCGACATAACTCTTCTGTCGATCCTGCACTTCCTTTATCCTTTGTCTTATGGTTTTCAATTGGTATTCAATTTCTTGGATTTCTTATGGTCCCACTAGGACCCTATCTTTAATCTGATCCCAACTCAAAGAGTCTGACATGGTCGCCCATAAAGAAACTCGAAAGGCGCCATATTAATAGTGTTTTGATAACTATTGTTATATGAAAATTCTACCAGTGGAAACAATTCCTCCCAATGCTTCTATTGGTCTGTCACGTACACATGCAACATATCCTCCAATATTTGGTTTGTTCGTTCGGTCTGCTCGTCTATCTCTGGGTGATATGAAGTACTAAAGTTAAGTTGGGTTCCCAAGGCCTCTTGGAAACTCATCCAAAATATTCCTGTAAACATTGATCCTCAATCAGATATAATCCTCTTAGGCATGCCATGCAACCTTACAATATCACTGATGAAAACTTTATCTATGTCAGGTGCCTGATACGTCATATGCACAGGAATAAAATGATCACTCTTCATTAGTGTGTCGACTACTACAATAATCAAGTTGTGTCTTCTTTCTGTCAATCGTAATCCAACAATGAAATCCATTGAAATGACCTCCAATTTCGATTCCGGAATGGTGTGTGGCTATAACAATCCTTCTGGATGTCTATGTTCAACTTTCACTTGCTGACATTCTAGACATCTTTCCACGTAGTTGACTATGTCCGCCTTCATCCCCTTCTAGAAGAATAAGGGTTTAAGGTCTGCCCTTATCTTCATGACTCCTGGGTGAGCCATGTACACTGCTCTATGAGCCTCATTTAGGATAAAAATTCTCAACTCATTGTTGGGCGGTACGTAAATTCGATTTTTAAATCTCAATAATCCATCGTTTTCCACAGTAAATCCCTCAAATTTTGGTACCTTCATTGTGTTTTGTCTGATAAAATACTTGACCTCTTTGTACCTATCATCGTCGTGTTGTAAAGTAAGAATATTTTCACGTAGATTCGTCTGAAGAGGCATCACCGAAAATATGCGTGGTCTCCGAATCAATGCATCAACGACTCTGTTCATTGTTCCTTTTATGTAAGTAATCTAAAAATTGTACTCGCTAAGAAATTCCGACCAACGCCTTTGTCACACGTTCAAGTCTCTTTGTGTAAAGATGTGATGTAAACCATAGTGGTCTATTTTTCGTTCAAATTTTTGTCCAATGAGGTAGTGTCTCCATAATCTCAAGGCATACATAATGGATAAAAACTCCAAGTCATGCATCACATAGTTCTCCTCATGCCTTCTCAAATTTCTCGAGATGTAAGCAATCAATCGACTGTCTTGCATCATGACTCCACCTAAGAATTCCTTGGATGCATTAGTGCATACCAATAAGTCCTCATCCATGTCAGGGACCTTTAGTATCAGTGTTGTCTTCAACAAATCCTTGAGCCTTCGAAATTCTTCCGCACAGTTCTCAGTCCAAACAAAATTCTTATTCTTCTTATGCAATTTCGTAATTGGATTTGCTATCCTCGAAAAAACCTCGACAAACTGTCGATAGTATCCTACCAAACCCATGAAGCTACAGACTTTTAGTACATTCATCGGTGCAAGCTATTCCATAATAACCTCAACCTTCGCAAGATCCACTACGATGCCTTCATCGGAGATGACATGCCCTAAATAATGAATCTTCGATTGATGAAATGAACATTTCGACAGTTTCCCAAATAATTGTTTCTCTTGTAGACATTGTAATACCAAGCGAAAGTGTTTTTCATGCTCCTCCATTGTCTGAGAATATATCAAAATATATTTAATGAATACTTGGACGAACTTATCAAAGTATTCGCAGAACACCCTGTTCATCAAGCTCATAAATACCCCAGGGGCATTTGTCATTTCAAAAGGTAAAATAGTAAACTCGTAATCTCCAAACCTCATCTTAAAGGCTGTCTTAGGGATTTCATCCTCCTTGATCCGCAACTGGTGATACCCTAATCTCAATTCGATCTTTGAAAGCACCATCGCTCATTTCATCTGATAAAATAGATCGTCAATCCTTGGAAACAAATATTGATTCTTGATCATTGCCTTGTTCAATTGATGGTAGTCAATGCAAAGTCTCCATGACCCATCCTTATTTAGTATAAAAATCACACTCGCACCCCATGGTGTTACACTTGGATGTATAAGTCTTATATCCAACAACTCCTTCAATTTCATTTTCAACTTCTGTAAATCCGGGGTCAACATCTGATAAGGCGTTCTTGCTATAATTTCAGTTCCCGATTTTAGGTTGATGATAAATTCCAATTACCTCTTAGGTGACAACCCCGATAAATTCTCTGGGAAGACATCCATAAACTGTCATACTACCAGAAGGTTTTCCAGTCCTTCCGCCACACATTTTTTGTTTAACGCAAGGATTACATATAGATGATATCCCTTGCACATGCTTTGTTGATACTGAGAGGGGGGGTGAATCAGTATCAAGAACAATTTAAAAACCTTTTCCAAATTATACTTAAACCATTCAATTATATCCAATGAGCAATGAAAAATAGTATAAGAGTTACACCAATACACCACAATACACCATGCACAATATATATGAGAAATAATCAATAGTTTTTGTTAAAGGGAAGTAATGACTTCCAAAGGTAGCTACAGCTTCAAAATGTAAAGGGAGGGATAAAAATCCAAGAGGAAGATACAATACTCCAATATCAAGAGATATTTGAACTCTCTATCCTTGCCCCTTCCTTCCACCCAAGAATATATGAGAGATAATAAAACTTTATTCAATTCTGGTCTGTTCAGAAGACCCAACTTTTACAGCATGCCCCACGCTCAATATTTAAAATCTGATTCTAAAACCCGCACACAAGAAACTACAGTCTGTAATATTTCTAATGGAAGTGGTCCCACTACATTTGGAGTCTGTATGAAAAAGTTATGACTGTTTTACCTGGAACACCTGTTTATTGACTAGTTTCAGGACTGGACACAAACCCTATATTCCATAGAGTGTATCTCCATAATTATAGCGAATCAAGAGATGAAATTTTTACCAGAGGTACCTTGATATGTATTATAAATACCATATCTATTTCACCATCTGAATCATTCTAGAAAAAAAGTTATAGCAAAAATGGTAAGATGACATGAAAATAACATACCTTAGAACACATCACCAAAATACTTCATCCTCCCTTGAAATCCGGCCTTCTTTTACTTCTTCTTCCCTCTAAAATTCGACTTGTATCAAATGAATGTATAATGATATTTATTTATACCATTTATGTCAC
>ML795108.1:120846-157743 GCA_009831015.1 Picea engelmannii
GAGGCTGTAGTGGTTGCAGTATCCTTTTGTTCACCTTTTGAACAGATTGTGAAGAAGCTAAATTTTGTATTATGAGATACTACCTTGCGACACTATTTAGGTGGAACAGTAGTCGGAACTACCTTTGGTATTCTATAGAGATGACCCCCCAAAAAAACAATGACACTGTCGGGTCGAGACTTATAAACAACATGGCACTTCCACATATATGGTTGGCCCAAGAGAACATCACAGAAATCCAATGGGGAAACATCACATAATACCTCATCCTTGAAGGGTTGGATGTCATATGAAAATCGACACTATTGGTTGACACGGAGATCTCGTCCCTGGCGAAGCCACCCGGTGTTGTATGGTTGCGGGTGTGGTGTTGTCGACAATCCCAACTTTTTGATGACCTCTGTTGAGATGAGTTTCTTCTGGCTTCCACTATCAACAATAAAATGCAGTGGGGTCCCCTTCACCCACATATATGAATGAAAAATGTGCTTCCCCTCTTCAGGATATGTTGGTTCTTCTGGTTGAGTTGTTGTGGTCGCAACAATAGCAGTTGGGTCTGTGTTAATGATCTGTCTTTTACTAGTATTTTCAGAATCAGATTATGAATCAGGGTTCGGCTCCTTGTATTTGATCTCGGCCACCAATGACTTTTTTTAGCGACATTCCTCGGTGTTGTGCAAGGGGATTTTGTGGAAATCGCACCATTTTCTGGTGTCCTTCTCTGTCTTTTTGTGACCCTTCTTTTCTTGTCACTTGGACTAGTTTTCAGGAGACTGTTTGTTAGGGTCATCTTTATCATACTTTGGTTGTTGCAAATTTGCAGACCCAAAGTCCCATTTGTTCCGGTGCTTAAATTTCTGCTTGATTTTAACAGCATATAGACAAGCAGCACCAAGTGATGAGATGTCCAGAAAATCCATTTCAGTTTGGATGTAATTGTGTAGAGCCCCATGGTATTTCAGAACCAAATGTTGTTCGGAGTCTTTGATACCCAGCTTGGTGCACAAGGTATGGAAGGTATTGGTGAACTCTGGAACTGCTTGGCCCCTCTCTTTCCCCAGTGTGGTCCATATCATGTACTGGTCCTCATAGTTTCCAATAGGGTAATATTGTTCCTTTACCGCATCCACAAAAAAATCCCAAGTGGGCTCGGCCCCATATATTCCAGAATCCTCTGTGGAACTTTGCTCCCGGTAAGTCTCCCACCAATGTTTGACATGGGGGATATCTTTAAGGAGTGTGAAGGTGATCTCTTCCCTATCGAAAAAGTTATGAACAGAGAAATAGCCTTCTAACAGATTTAACCATTTGTCTATGGCATCCGCATCTATATGACCTTCAAATACGGGAATATCAAAATTAACCTGTACCTTGAAAGGAGAGGTGCTTCCAAAGTGTTTTTTTGATGAAGATGCATCTATTTCTATCGACGGGCGTTGAAGGATGTGGGAAAAATTCTCCATCATTTCGTCCCTCTGTCGCGTGAGAGCTTGCTCAAGCAACAGATTGATAGAATTGTCTACTCCATCGTTTTTCTTTTCTTCCACCATGGAGGGTTTCTTGGGAATGTGAGAGTGATTGTCTTCAAGAGAGACAAGTGCAAGACCCAAATTGCTATACTTGGACCTCGTCGGGGACATGCACTGAAAAAAACGATCAAGAGCAGCCTGCTCTGATACCAGTGATCCAGATTATTTTCGACATGAAATGAGAGCGGAGATATAATAAAGAAATGTACAGAGATATCTAGGATATCCAATAATATAACAAAAATGTATCAGAGATGAAACCATAAACACAGAGATACAGTAATACACATTTTTGTATTAATGAGCGAAAATGTACAAAGACTGTAAAAATATAGAGTGAAAGACTCACTAGAATGGTGGCAGCTTATCTCTGAGAAGAGATGTGTCCTCTACTCTCATTCACAAGAAGATGATTTTACAATGAAGCTACAAAGGCCTTTTTATCATAAAGAAAATCCAAAACCCTAACCCCGGAAGATGAAAAGCCAACAATTTTGTGGACCCTGTTTTTGGTAGTTTGGTGTATCAACTTCCCGGGGGCGTAACTTTGGCATACGATCTCTGTTTGGGGTGCACGATAGCTCATTGGAAAGGTATCATCAGGGAGATTCATTTAGGGGGATCAATCAGAGCCTTAATCTATCATTGAGAATATCGATCCCAAGAAACCTTCCTTTAGGCCCTCAAAATGGGCTCGAAAGTTAAAAACTGCTAAAAATGGTAAATTACCAAAATTGCCAGAAAATCATTTTGAGCCAGTTGGAAAAGGTGGGTGGCCACCGATATCCACCTGGATCATCATAGACAATTTCTGGGTAAACATTTGTCCTCTACTATTCCATACCTTTCAAACGACTACTCCCTTGCTCAATTACGAGTTTTGAGCAGGAAGTTATGACTATTTGAAAAAATGGTGCTCCCTTGAAGGTGATCTATGTTCAATTGTTCTTAATTCTCAGAGTCGAATTGGCTCTTGGATCCATGCTAGATCCTCTCTCCATATTTACAGTCGTTTCCTTACTTATTTTGATGCAGGTTTGTTCAATCAAGGGCCTCACGGGCTCCTTCTCTAATCATTTTCCTTATCTTAAAACAAAATTATGGGCGCTAGCCCCTTTTCTTCAGTGCCCAAATTCATGGGACCATAGGCTGTGACCAAGTGCTAAGTTGATAGGCGCTTATCCAAAACTTCAGCACTTCGGAACTTCTGGCTTCGCAGAATTTCACACCTTCTTCTCTCATTTCTTCCAAACGTCGAACTCCCAAACCTTTTTAACTTTTCGGGGCCCATGTAATATTGTTGTCTTCATATAAACATGGCCCCTACGTGTTGGACTGCTAATTGGTCCAACAAGGTTGACAAAAATACAAATAAGACTGATATGTGGCATGTCTAGAGAAGGTCCACGTCACCTCAGGTGATGTCATCATGCCACGTCATACCTCGTGCTTTAGTACTTTGTAGTTCTGGCACTTCGGGCTTAGGAGGTTTCTACTTCACCACCTTATGATTATCTCGAATGCCAAATTAGCGAACACATGAACTGGGGGGGATCTACGGTCCACGACTTTCCAGCATCCAACGACTAAGATTTATTACGGAACTTCGGGCTTCGGGAGTTCTTGACTCAACGCAAACTGTGACACCATTCCTCTAGAGTAGCATGTCTCTGGCCTTAGGATCTAACTCCACGCATCCTTTTTGACCAATAATTGTGATATACTCCGACCTTCAGGAGTCCTCGACCTTAACTGCTTATACATTGAAACCTCTGGAGTGCCAAGTCTCTGGACTTCACGATCTATCGCCACGCGTCTACTGCAACCAAGTTATTGTGGGCCCAATCTAACTAAATTATTCACCAAGGTTTTAACTGCTTTATGTAACCATTGGGGCCCCACTAACCATGCTTTGAGAGGAGTGCCACGTGGAGGAACACTAGAAGATGACATGTGGCCCAATCAAGTAGGTGACATGTGTCACTTTCTAACTATCATAATCAATCACTTTCTAACTATCATAATCCTACATGCCCACGTCACTTCGGGACATTGGGACTTCGGGCTTTGGGATATTTCACATCAACGCACTCTGTTTCTTCGAACGCCAAATTCTCGAAATAGTTGATCTACTTGGGGGAGAATCCACGACCCTCCTTCTCATGGATGATCTACGCCTGAAAATTACTTCGAAACTACAGGCTTCGGCCTTTTTTTCTTAACAACACATACTTTTAGCCGAAGTCACAAAGTGCGAAGGATTTGGAGGTTAATTTTCATGCACCTTCTCCATATCTGAGGGCTAGGAAAGGTCTACCTTTCCCTGTGTAGATCCTGTGGCCCAAATTGCCTCTTGTGGTTATCAACCACGATTACTGTGGTTTTATTCCCTGTTGAATTTCTTGGACCGCCAATGTGTTCCCTTAGCGCCCTCCTGGCATCCTAAATGCTATGAGAATGAATTCGTACATTTCGACAATACTTCACTCTGAAGCCTTTGCTTCAATAACCACTTATATGGCCCATCTAGGCTCAGTATTGAAACCATGGGCTCTGATACCATATTGTGATGTTCCCCGACCACCCTCGCAAGGGACAACGCCACCTTAGACACACACAGTCTAAAGCTTTGTTATAGGTAATTAAAATTGTCCATGCCCAGACATAGACCTGCTGGGCAATGGCAGACAAATCTCATTGCGGAATAAATCACATATAAACTTAAAACAAATAAACAGAGATAACATGAAAGCATACATGTAGCGAAACACATGATATTATTATAAGAATCACAGACATGCACTAAAATACACCATTTAACCATTAAGCATATAAATGATACTTATCTCTTAAATTATAGTGCATCGACTGCGTGCACACCTTCCATAAACATCCTATCCTTAGACCACGTTGCTCATCACTCTCAGGAGTGGGTCACCCCTGATCTGGGACTAAACTCCGCCGGGCAAGGGATTCCTAGGCTAGGCGAGGACAACAGGAAGTTGTACTAGTCTACATGAAGGTTTTCCTCCAACGAGCCTCTTACGCCCACCACTCGCAGACTCTCATTCCCCACATGCTTGTCCCACACCAGGAGTATGCACCTTCATTGTCATACACTCTATCAGCTGCTCCACCTCCCTTCCAGGGCTTCAGCAACAGGCCGGACAAGAATTTTGAGAGCTCTGTAGCTGCTACTGGACTCCCTCCAAGAGAACTCACTTCCCCAGCAACTCTCTCACCTAAATAGACTTGCTCACAGGCTTGACAACCTACTTCTTCAACCACGGGCCTGACAACCCACCTCTTCAATCTAGCTCCTTAGCAAACAGACAAGGGTGATGGAAACAATAGAAACCGGAGGTGGGGGCACAGTAATGGCAAAACGAAACACAGGCAACCCGCGAGGTACAGGTTCAGCAAAGATATTAGTTTGCGCTCATTGCAAGGGTTCGATATGGTCGAGGGTTCAGCAATGCCATTCCAGACTTTACTGCTTGCCTGCTCGTTGTGTGCGTGAGTAGAAGGAATGGAAAAAGGGATCCCCGAACATTCAAAATGCCCACATATATTTGCATGTGCCTGAGATGACACATGGCGCTCAAGAAGCGCATTCCTCTCCATCTAGAAGTCGTTCCCCTTCCCCAAAGGAACTTAGGATAAATTCATATCCTCCTCACAGCATTTAGAATAATAATGTATATTATTCTTTGGGATTTAAGCTCTTAAGATTAGCCCCTTTTTCCAGCCTCTCAGCCCCCTCCCTTACCCAGCCTAGTGGAGCCTAGTCCCTAGTACTCTTTCATCGTGGCCAGTCTACACACAGTGATGCTTTTATAGTAATGATTTGAATATTTACATATGAAAAACAGGTTCCTGGCCTTAGCATCCTAGGCTCTCTGGCCCAACTATCACATAAGTTGTAATGATTCAGACTAAATATTGAGAATTTTTTTCCTTAGTTTATCGATCTGGTAATTCTATCAAACAATTGGATTACATTCCCAAAATTTTACCCTTCCCCATTTATGATTATGTTACAGGTTGATAATTGTGTGTATGTGATGATAGCAATTATTTACCACTTAACTCCCACATTGTAATCCTTGGCACAACTGATATAAATGGAAATATTTTGTTGTGTATGTGTTTACTATAGTCTTTTTAATAGATAGTGTATAAACACATATATACTTTGTTGAGAAGAGAATGAGTATTACAAATATGACAACAGAGATACCAATATTTTGCTTCAGAAACAAACAATGGATATTTTATTAAATGCTAACCTCTTACAGTAGCTCCCAGATCTGATATATCAATGGAAATGTGAGTGCGGTAAGGTATTTAGACGTTGGAAGGAACTTGCCTTTGCAACCAGCTAGTATAGATCAACTTCTACAGGCCCCCACGTCCACCAATCAAGGATATTTTACTCCTTCTCTGCTTAGCTTAGTCCAGAAATGGGGGAATCAACCCAGCATCCATTCGCCCTCTAAATAATGATAACACGGCCAGAAATGAAGTGCCTCTTCTAAGTCATTTTATCCTTGAGGAAAGGCACCTCCACATCTAAATAAATCACCCAAAATAATGGATAGACTCCGCCCAAAGTACAGACTCATCCTCCTCAGCAAGAAATGCATCCAAGATGGTTGTTTCGGTCTCTCATGTTTAGGAACTCGCCTAAACTTCAAGGAAATGGCCCCTCCTTAACTATAACTCTCCCATGTAGGGAAACTCGTCCTTCCCTTAACCAACTCGACCACCATAAAGGAATATGCGGCCACTAGTGAAGAAAGTCGACCCACAGTGAATAGCTCAACCAATGGACCAACAATCTCAGCCACCACATAGAAATATATGCCAACATTGAAGTACAATGAAGAAACCAGTGTGATCTCTTCCCTCAATGACTAGCTAGGGTGGATATGTTGCACCACCAAAACCAATCTCGGAATTATCTCCTAGGGTTTTCGTCCCAAGAGTTCTACAACCACAATTAGCTCTCTCAATGAGAAATTAGCAAATATCAATGCAAGAATGAGAGAGGGCATCCTCCTTTTTCCCTTTTATTTGTTCGTTGGCTCTTTTGCAACCCTTTTACCCTTTTAATCACTTTAAGTGACGTTTCATATTTTCCTAAGTCACTTTAGGCGCTTTTTTTCCTTTTTTTCCCCTTTTTAATTATCTAATGTCGTTTTGTTAGGCACTTTTCCCTTAGGACATTAAATAATTAATTAATTCCCTTCTTAAGGACTATAGCCTACAGGAATCACTTAGGCTACTACGTCCAAGTCCAATGAGAACTATGTTGGCACAGGGGCAGACCCAGGGTTCAACGCTTCAATAGTGCACCAACAAAACCCTAACTACCAACCCTTCCGGCAACACCTGCAAAGCAGGCAAAGTCTCACCCGAGGTAGAGGCAGGGGGGTTACAAGACGCAGACGTCTGTAACCAAGTTGGGACACAGATTTGTGATAGCAACACTTCGCAGAGTATTCTATTAACACTACAAGATGATATTCATTAACTCATTAGTTTCATTAACATCGCAGAATGAAACCCTAAGATAGATCGATGCAGTAACAGTAAAGATTAATCACTTCAATCCCTTAGCACATAGCAATGAGTTAGATCTAGCATTCATTCATAAAGCACAAGTAAAACACTAAGAAACATCAGATCTATGCATCATACATAATAACAAAAGCACTAAGCAGATAAATGACAAATATAACATAGCACAAAGCACACCAAAGACACAAGATATACATTGTTCACCCAGTGTGGGGCTACGTCCATCAACTCCTTCGTCTTCTTTATTATTCTTCAATTCTCTTACATTCATCCACTCCTGTGCACTAATCCATATAGCCAAGCTTCGTAGAGGACAATATATCTGCAAACTGAGCGCTAGATCCTCCTTCCCGAAACTAGGTCACAGCACAAAGCCAACTTCTCTATTGAGCACATAGCCTTACATACACAATTTGTTGCACAAAGCAACCCAAAACTACTTGCACTTAGCCTTGCAAGATATCTTCCCCTTCTGTTACTTCTACCATACATTCTCATCTATTTATACCTTTACATTTCCTTACAAAAAGGCCTAAACATGGGTAAACCCATGGGCCAACATCTCCTAACCCATTACAAAAACCCTAATGAACCCCTTGCTGGGTCCACATAGCCCACAAAACAAGTGATATATGCAATATTAGCTACGCCATGGCACTCCATCTTTGATTCTCGCATCGAAGTCCAAAAGGTGGTCCAAACCTGACCTAGGTTTCCTCAAAACTTGGTCGACGGCCAACAGGCCCCCAACACTCACCTGTGACTCGTCCCGAGTCACTCAGATCTGGGCAGAGTCGCTTCGAAGGCCTCGAGTTGCTTCGACATGTTGCTTCGCCTGAGCCTCCTTCTCAGCGAGCTCGTGGATTGTATGTGCTATAACATGACCTTCCAGGCATTGTTCGACTGATGCAACCACCTAGTCCAGTTGTGAGCCTTGTCCTTCAATTTCTTCAAACACATTGCAGGCTTCATCCTACATAGGTTGCAGCTTCTACGTGAATTCCATTACACTGCCCTGGATGGTAGTGATTTTTTGTTGCACCATGCGTTTTTCTTGTGATATTTTCATTCTCTCAACTGCGGTGAGGAGCTTCATCTATGCCTGCACAGTGAAGGCCTATTGTTGCGCCTCCTATAGCTACGCTTCCAACTTCCTTAGCTTTGGATCTTCTGCAAGGCATTCATAAGTCTGCGCACTTCTATTGCTCAATTGTTTTCATTCTGAGGCGAGGAATCTGATCCTTATTATTGTGTTCTTCACATCTTCCTCACTCTGATCGCGCACTTTTTGTGAGGTGCTTGGTACTGCTTGGATTTCAAACTCTGTTATCCTCGCTTGAAGATGTTGGATAGTCTCAGTGAGCTTCGCCACTTGAGCCTCAACCGACTTTTGTTCTTCCTGTGTCAATCCTGACACATAGTGGTATGCTTTATTTACTACCTCTTTGACTATGGCCTGTTCTGCGAGCAACTGCTCCTTATCTTTCTGTAGTTGTACTTTCTCCTCCTGGACCATCGCCTGAAACTCGTCTTTTTCATTTTCATAGGCGATTACACAATATTGCATTACGCGTAGATGTTCTAAGACTTCCTCTTTCTCTTGTTTCAAGGCTTCTGTAGCCTTCTCCTTCTCTTCTTGGACCTTCTAAATTCGAGCCTCTATCGCATATGTTAGTCTTCTTAATTGGGTTGGTTCATCCCCCAATTCTGTATTATGTGACGAGGAAGGCGCAGTGGGTATTGCGCGGACTGAATGAATAGCTTGTCGTATTTCCATTAGTTCCTTCTTGACCCTTTCATACAGCTCCTCTTGTTTCGCTCCATATCTCTGCAAGATATATTTTGAAGCATCCTCCATGGCTCCGCGAACTAGACTGATATCATCTTCTGTGAGTGTGGCCTCCATCTGGGGTTTACTAGCGCGCGTCTTATTTCTTGTTGAAGGTCTCTTTAGAGAAACCTTTCTCTTCTGCGGTGTTACAGTAGGGGGATATTTTGGTGGTGTAGCTTCACCTTATCCTTGCTTTTCTCCTTCATCCCCTCCTCCTTGTCCATTTGCGTCATCTCCTCCTCCTAGTGAGTCGGATCCATTTCCTTCAGAGGCAATGTCTTCCTCATCAGTCTATATACTCTAGACCTCCTCCTTTTTCTTTTTCTTCTTCACACTAGATTGTCCAGCATGCTCGACCTGGGTGACCAAGGGGCTTCCTATGATGTCGGGGTTGGAGAGTTCTGCATCATCGATCGGTATGAGGAGCTCCTCCACTCATACCTTTATGATCTGCTCCATCTCATCATTTGTTAGCTTGTAATATGTTTGCAACTCTTCCTTTCTCTCATCTCTTCGCGCAGTGTTATATATAAAATGTCGATCTACACGGAACTTCACAAAAGGTCGGTACTGGTGCAGGGTGTGCGGTGTCATGCGTGGAAAGGCTTCAATGGAAACCTTCAATTGTTGATAACAGGCATGGAACAGAGTGTTTGACTAGCATTGCTTCGACATATCGTTGGTGTACCACAAGGTAGAGAACCTAGCAGCCAACGGCTCCGATCGTTCTATCTCCGGGAAGGTGGCTCCTTCAAGCATTTGCCAAGTGACAAATGTGATCAACACAAGCATCTAGCTAAAGTTGAACTTGTATCCCTGATCCTGAGCTTCACGACAGTCTTTCTCGAGTTTGTTGACAAGGTAACTCACCCAATTCATTTGCATGCCCTCCACACACTTTCCTGCGAGGTCCACCATGAACCCGGTGACCTGTGTGGGTCGGTTCTTTCTCACGATATTGCTAGCTATGAGTTGGAATGTGAGGCGCACTGCGCCATCCTAGATAGAGTCTACCTTGTAGCCTCGCTTTCCCTTTTCAACTTTGCCATATGCCTCCTTGATGCATTGCGCCAAGGAGCGGTCTAAGGCCTTCCCTGGATAAAATTACTGAGGGTCAGGTCCCTTCATGCTTAATCCTAATCAAGTGGATCAGCGTCGAATCCATGTTACTCCGTCGGTAGAGCCATAATTATCTGCCATGGTAGCATGACAAGAGGATTTTAACGCAAGCGTTAACCTCCTGGTGCTAGCCAAAATGGGGAATCTTCATCACGTTGAGCATAGTGGACTGCACCAGCTCCTTAATCCATGGCTGGGAAATAATGTGAGGCTTCTTCCCAGTTGACTTTGTCAGGTATCTGTGGGGCGCTAGCATAGCGTAGTTCTTTCTATCTCCAAGGTTGAAGTCATTGTTCTTCAGCAGGGGGATCTGTCCCAACTGGCTGCCGACTACGCGTATTCCCTTTGGAATGTACGCAGTGATCAAAGTGTACGCATAGTCTCGTGGGATGTTGTCACAGTTAACCACGCCAGCCAACAGTGGGATATAGTCTGGTAATATTGACGGGATCTTCTTCGCATTAGCCAGATCGTTGCGATGCTTACTTCACTAGCCAGTCATGGGGTTAGTACGGCCAGAACGTCGTCTAGTCGAAGGGGAAGCCTGCAGTCCCCTATTCAACGATGCCCCGACACCTTCAGACATAGCTCTATCAGCCATAAACTTGTTAAGAACGTCCTCGACGAACTTCTCTAACTCAGAGCGGTCGCCCAACATTCTCACTTTTAAACAGGTAGGTCAAGGTAGGCAAACGGACAGGCGAGGTAGACAAATGAATGGCGATGTCTAGCTTCTGATAACATAGTTCGACACACAATCAGTTCTACAATAGCTCAGTTAATCACGGGTGGCAAAAAGTGGTCTTGGCACAGCGATCGACGGGTTAAATAAGAAGGCATCGTAACGGATTCCTCCAACGAGGAGGGTTGCTTCCATCAATGTGAATTTGTCTGTTATGGCACGGTCTCAACGTCCAAAAGCTCATAAATGTGTTTTCTAGTTATTTTGGAGCGTCTTTCTAACGGGTGGGGCACCTCCAATGGTCATATAGCTTCGCCAGGGCGAAGTCCCATTCTACACGGTTTTGTTGCTCTGGCGAGGTTCAAATCCTGCAAACCTATCTCCTGCAACCATCTATTCTCTATAACTTCCTGTAGTTTTTCTAACTTGGCTTTCTTCTTATTGAGTTTCCTCACCTTCTTTCATGTGATCTGAGTTCCTCTAATTATTTATGGAATCCTCTTTTCATTCTTATTCTTATCTTCTCCTAGCGTAGTGACTTCGCACTGTTGATGTGCTCTCACAGGTTCTAAAGTTAATATCCCTTCTCTTGCTACGTCCTGGGTGGATATAATTATTTCTTGCATGGAGAGGTCCTTCAAACCTTCTTGCATTATTTCAATCTTTCTAGCTAATTCTCTTGTCTTTTGTTGCTTCGACTTATCCTCTCGTTCTTCTATTAGTCAATCTATTTTTCTGGCTATGAAATCCCTTAGTTTTTTCTTTTTCTTTTCTGTAGATTCCTCCTTTGCTTTCCTCCTGATCTGATCTTTCGCAATCCAAGTCTTACCTAACAAAAGTGGGAAAGGGGTGTTGTTCTCAACAAATTTAATGACTTCAAATTCTTCTTTAGTCGATGTTCCATGAATAATAATAAGTCTATTAGTAACTCTTCCACATAGGGTTATCATCTTTCCTTTAAACAAGCCTATCATTCCCAATGAAGGTATCACAGTAGGCTTTCCCGAAATTTCCCAAGTTTCTTCTGTCATAATATTCACTTGTGTTTCTTCATCCAAGACACGGTTTATGTCGAAGTCTTATGTTCTTGCACTTATGCGTTGTTTTACTTTCAGGATCTCTGGTAAATTGACATCTTTGTGATCATCCATCATTTCTTTCAACTGTAATAACATAGTCTGAGCTTTCTTTGATTCTTTCTCTTTGTGATTCTCTAACATGCTCTTAGTCTCTTGATTTTCTTCATAGTTTTCTTGTCTCATGTTCATGCTTTCAACTTTATCAATCATCCTTGGACAATCCTCAACCTCATGACCAATAACTTTACAACACAGACAAATAGGACCTATGTCAGGGCATTCCTTAGCAAGATGCCCCGGTCTTCTGCAGTTATAACATAATGTCAATCCTCTCTTTATTTTAAGCATTCCCCAACCTCTCATGTACTGCACACTAGGTTCAAAGTGTTGGACCTGCAATCTACAAAAATTCTTTCTAGGTTCCTGCATCCACTTATTAGTCCAAAAATTATTTTTATGCATAGGAATAACATATCTTTCTTCATTTATATTAGCTTTACTTAGATCAACTCTTTCTTCCAACTGCGATGTAGCTTTCAAACTACGACAGAACCTATTAAACATACTTAAATTCATGCTTTCGAAACAAAAAATTATGCTTATCTTACTCTTGTCAAAGCACAAAGCTTTACCTCTTTTAATATCTTACCTATTTTCTTCAGATCAAATTTATTTCTTAGCACACAGCTTCGCGAGTCAAGTAGAATAATGTGCACTACAACAGCAGATCTTTGCACAGAGCTTCTCTTTTCTTCAATTCCTAGCAATCACAGTTTCAGGTCCCGGCAACGGAACCATTTTTGGCACAGGGGCAGACCTAGGGTTCAACGCTTCAACAGCGCACCAACAAAACCCTAACTACTAGCCCTTTCGGCAACACCTGCGAAGTAGGCGAAGTCTCACCCGAGGTAGAGGGATGCAGGCGTCTGTAACCAAGTTGGGACACATATCTGAGATAGCAACACTTCACAGAGTATTCTATCAACACTATAAGATTATATTCATTAACTCATTAGCTTCATTAGCATCGCAGAATGAAACCCTAAGATAGATCGACGCAGTAACAGTAAAGATTAAGCACTTCAATCACTTAGCACATAGCACTGAATTAGATCTAGAATTCATTCATAAAGCACTAAGTAACATCAGATCTATCCATCATACATAATAACAAAAGCACTAAGCAGATAAATAACAAATACAACATAGCACAAACCACACCAAATACACAAGATATGTTGATATTATGGTAGCTTCGGGAGGTATCAACCTCCATTGTGACCTTTGACAAGATTAGAATATTCTGGAAGAAAGAAAAGAAGTGAACGTAACCCTAGAAGAGATGTCGATTGAGAGAGATAATTAATATGAATTAATTAGTACCCAGAATGAGAATTCGGCCAAGGCAATCTGCCAGGATTAGTATAAATACAAGGTGACAGCCTTCATTTGACACACACTTCTCAAAATTGCAAAGAGGCACTTGTGCGCACTGCATTCTGGCAGTCTTGTGCGCAAGTTCTGGAGAAGGTGATGTTGCCAATTCTGAAGCCTATTGCTTCTATCTTTTTTGGTAGGACTCTCTTATCAGCTTTGGTTACTTCTTTCTTGGTGCATTAGCCTTGCTTGGCTATTGGATTGCTACCAGTATTCTTCTCTCTGTCAAGGTCAAGGTGCTCGGAGGGTGGCTTTTGCCTATGGTTGGGTGACAATAGTGATATTGTCTATGGTAAAATGAGCACATTCTAAAAGGTTATGGGCCCACACCTCCTTCATTCATTCTAATCGTTGGAAGGAAGCATAGCCATTATGATGCTAATCTCGTTGAAGAACTATCGCTAGGGTTACTAGCAGGAGTAGCTTCTAAAACAATGTTGCTAGGGTTACTAGCAGGAGCAGTTGCAGAGACCCTAAAACCCCGATCTAGCACCTTGTGATGGAACATCTCATTCAAGAAGAAGGTATTCAAGTGAACCTTAGTCAAGCGCATCTCTTGTCACTCTCAKAAGGTAGAAACATAAAATTTTAAGTTTTGGATCAAGGCATGACCAGTCACCAGTCAATCGAAGTCATGAGTGAAAAGACTAGTCATATACACTACTCAGCACTCACARGAACAATTGAAAATGACATGTGGATAATTGATAGTGGAGCTTCTAGGCATATGACGGGAGATCAAGMCAGACTCTCAAATCTARATGAGAAGAAGACATCGTACAAGGTAGATCTTGGAGACAAAATCACTTACCCAGTTGAAGGATTTGGACAAGCCTCCGTCAAGTTGAAAACATGTAACAATGTTCATTTKAGAAATGTCTTATATGTACCTGGTTTAGAAAATAATCTTCTATCCATATCCTACCTAGAAGACAAAGGAAACAGAATAGCTTTCATAGATGGAAAAGTGTTATCTTAGTATAAAGACTCTAGCATAGAGAATGCTAGGGTTATTGGAACCCATGAAGGAAATCTATATAGACTATGAAGAGGCTTTTGTACATGATGAAATCAATCCCAATGAACTTTGGCACAGAAGGTACGCTCATATTAAATATCAATCATTACCTTTTCTCAAAAATATGGTTGAAGGAATACCAGAATTGCAGTCTACGCATGAAGGAATTTGCAAAGGATGTGCTCTTGGAAAGAATATCAAGAAACCATTCCCAAGCAGCAACAATAGATCTGAGATTCTAGATCTAATACACTCAGATGTTTGTGGTCTGATGCCAGTCAAATCTCTAGGAGGTTCTCTTTACTACATAATCTTCATAGATGATTATTCAAGAAAGACTTGGTTATATCTTATGAAGAAAAAGGACAAAGTATTCATCAAGTTTCGAGAATTCAAAGCAGAGATAGAGAACCTCACGAACAAGAAAATCAAGACCTTAAGAACAGATAATGGAGGAGAATACACATCAAAGGAATTCATTGCATTTTGTAAATCAAGGAGGATTAGGAGGGAGCTGACTATTCCTCATAATCCTCAACAAAATGGTGTAGCAGAAAGGAAGAACAGATTTATTGAAGAAACCGTGAAGGCACTACTAAACGATCAAGGTTTATACATGTTCTTATGGGGAGAAGCAGCCATGATAGCAATATATGTCTAGAACAAAATTCCTCGCCGCATATTGAAGGATATGACTTCAGAAGAAGCCTTCTCAGGTAAGAAACCTAATGTGGAAAACCTAAGAATCTTTGGATGTCATGTTTACTCTCACATTCCCAAGGACAAAAGGAATAAATTAGAACCCTCGGGAAAGAAGGGCATATTCGTGGGATATAGAGAATCATCCACGGCTTATAGAATCTATATCTCGGAACAACATAAGATTAAAGTCAGCAGAGACGTGACCTTCAATGAAAAGATGGCTTTCATAAAATCCATAGAAGAAACTATAGAAGAAGAAGAGTATGAAGATCATATTGAAGAAAACACAAAAAAACAGAATGACAAAAAGGAACAACTTGATCATCCGATGCAACCATGTAAGACCATTGATGTAGACACCGTACCTAAGACCAAGAAATGACCAGCCTGGCTTGAAGCTACCTTACAAGAAGCAGAAAGACTCAAGGCCCCAGATGGGACTTTTAGAAAAAGTAAGAGGCCCAAAAGATTCTCAAGTTATGCAACATGTATGAAAAAGCTTCTAGATGAAGAACCTACCATGTTTGAAGAAGAAATTCAAAAGAAACAATGGAAAGAAGCTATGATGGAAGAACACCAATCCATCATGAAAAATTATGTATGGGAAATTGTGCCTAGACCTAAAGAAAAATCAGTGGTAACTTCAAAATGGGTATATAAGATCAGACGGAAGTGTGGATAAATATAAAGCAAGGTTCGTAGCTAGAGGGTTCTCCCATAAGGAGGGAGAAGACTATGACGAAACATTTGCTCTGGTTGCGAGATATACTTCCATTAGAGCTATCATATCTCTTGTCGCTTCCATGGGATGGAGTTTACATCAGATCGATGTAAAAACAACTTTCCTCAATGGAGAAATTGAAGAAGAAGTATATATTGAACAACCTCAAGGGTTTAAAGTACATTCCATAGACACTCGTGTTTGCAGACTAAAGAAATCTTTATATGGACTCAAGCAAGCTCCAAGAGCTTGGTATGCCAGAATTGACAGCTATCAATGAGACTCGGTTTCTCCAAAAGTCATGCAGATCCAATCTTTACTACAAAGTCGTGAACAATGTGCCTGTGATTCTACTACTATATGTTGACGATCTATTCTTAACAGGTGAAGAGTCTCTCATCATCTAGTTCAAAAAGGAACTAGCTTCTGAGTTTGATATGAAAGATCTTGGTCTCATGCATTATTACTTGGGACTAGAAGTATGGCAGAAGCATGGTGAAGTATTCCTTGGACAGGGAAAGTATGCAATAAATATTCTTCAGAAGTTTGGAATGATGAATTGCAAATCCATGGACACTCCTATGACTACAGATATAAGAAAAGTAAGAGATTCATATTTTGATCTAGTAGATCCATCACTATATCGACAATGGATTGGGTCATTGATGTATTTGGTAAATACTCGACCAGACATTTTCTTTGTCGTGAACACACTAAGTCAGTTCTAGGTGGAACCTAGAAATGAGCATTGGACAGCTGCAAAGCATGTTCTAAGATATATTCGTGGAACACTAAACTATGGTTTAAGATATACCACATCTAGTGATATACAGCTTCATGGATTCACAGATTTAGATTGGGCAGGAAGTGCAGAAGACAGAAAGAGTACTTCAAGGATGTGTTTCAGCTTGGGCTCCGCTATGATATCTTGGGGCAGCAGGAAACATAATTTTGTCGCACTCAGCACAGTAGAAGCAGAATATATCACAGCATGTGAGGCATGCATAGAAGCAATATGGATGAGAAAGCCAATCTCGGATTTATTTGATCAGGTTTCATATTCGAACATAATACACTGTGACAATCATAGTTGTATAAGGCTATCAGAACACCCAGTGTTTCATGAACGGTCAAAACATATTGAGATCAAATACTACTTTATTTGAGATAAAGTCCAGGAAATAGAAGTAAAGCTCCAGTATATCCCCACAGATGAGCAGACAACAGATATCCTGACAAATCCTTTATCCAGAATAAAGTTTGCATATTTCCGAGACAAATTGGGGATCATGGAAATAACTCCCTTAGTTGAAAGGGAAGAAATAACTCTCTGGGTTGGGAGGGAGCACTGACATATTATTGAATTGAGGATAGTCATTTTCAACTTTGAAAAATGGTCCAGCTTGGGCAGTTCCTTTCCAGTTCAGAAAGTGGTTTGATATTTCTGACAGACAGGCATTTTCCAGTTTGGAAAATGGTCCAGATCGAATGGTCATTTTCATAATGAAAATGGTTCGACGGATTGTTGATGTACCATAGACAGTGATTTCCCATTGTGTTTAACATGGGGAATTGTCTAGGGTAGTATCTCTTCTTGAGGGTTACTCAAGAAGACTGGCACGCCTCATCGAACAGTCATTCTTTCGAAGCTCACAGTTGTGAGCAGTTTCGAAGAATGGTCCATTTTGGAGGTTGGTGCAGGATAGTCATTTCCTTAGGAACTGGTTCGGACAGTCATTCATTAGGGTAGATTCATTCTCTCCAGGTTTCACTTTGTTTAGTGTCAAAGGAATGGTCCAGGTTCAGCAATTAGGGACAAGCATTCCCTAGGGAAGACTCGTTCTCTCCAGGTTGCACTTTGTTTAGTGCAGGAGGAATGGCCCAGGGTGGGTAATGGTCCAAGCTAAGAAATCAGGACAGTTATTTTTCCTTGCTTGAGAAGAATAGTCCAGATATCCCATCATTGATGTTCTACTCTGAGAAAAATCTCTTTTAGATCTCACAGATGTGAGTGAAAGAATGGCCCAGATGATTCAGTTTATATCATAACAATATTTTTTGTGCAGGTTGATATCATATGATTGTTATGAAGACTGCATGTCTCCAGAAAATAGAGAAATGCTACTGTGGTGGATATGTTCCACTGTTTGTGACTATGTGTCATGGTTTGAGTAGTTGTGTACCACTATGGATAAAAACAATTGTGTTCTATCAGTTGACATTGTACCAGTTGTCATGGAGATTATCCAGTTGGATAATAATGGTTGTGCTCGTGATGTTACTAGTTTAATGGTATGTTTGTGCTCAAGACCATTATTGGTTATACCTCCCTAGCTAGGAGGGAGTTTTGATATTATGGTAGCTTCGAGAGGTATCAACCTCTATTGTGACCTTTGACAAGATTAGAATATTCTAGAAGAAAGAAAAGAAGTGAACGTAACCCCAGAAGAGATGTCAGTTGAGAGAGATAATTAATATGAATTAATTAGTACCCAGAATGAGAACTTGGCCCAGGTAGTCTGCCAGGATTAGTATAAATATAGGGCACCAATATTCATTTGACACACACTTCTCAGAATTGTAGAGAGGCACTTGTGTGCACTACAGTCTGGCAGTCTTGTGTGCAAGTTCTAGAGAAGGTGTTGTCGCCAGTTCTGAAGCCTATTGCTTCTATCTTTTTGGGTTGGACTCTCTGATCAACTTTGGTTACTTCTTGCTTGGTGCATTAGCCTTACTTGGCTATTGGATTGCTACCAGGATTCTTCTCTCTCTCAAGGTCAAGGTGCTCAGAGGGTGGCTTTAGCCTATGGTTGGGTGACAATAGTGATATTGTCTATGGTAAAACGAGAACATTCTAACAAGATATACGTGGTTCACCCCAGTCTGGGGCTACGCCCACAAACTGCTTCGTCTTATTTATTATTCTTCAATTCTCTTACATTCATCCACTCCTATGCACTAAGATATATAGCCAAGCTTTGCAGAGGACAGGAGATCTTTGCACTGAGCGCCAGATCCTCCTTCCTAAGACTAGGTCACAGCACAAAGCCAACTTCTCTATTGAGAACAAAGACTACATACACAACTTGTTGCACAAAGCAACCCAAAACTACTTGCACTTAGCCTTGCAAGCTATATTCCCCTTCTGCTACTTCTACCATACATTCTTATCTATTTATACCTTTACATTTCGTTACAAAAAGGCCTAAACATGGGTAAACCCATGGGCTGACATCCCCTAATCCATTACAAAATCCCTAATGAACCCCTTGTGGTCCACATAGCCCGCAAAACAAGTGAGATCCATAATCTCAACTCCACCATGGCGCTCCATCTTTGATCCTCGCGTCAAAGTCCAAAAGGTGGTCCAAACCTGACCAAGATTTCCTCAAAACTTAGTCAAGGGATAAGAGGCCCCCAACACTCACATGTGACTCGTCCCGAGTCACTCAGATCTGGGAAGTGTCGCTTTGAAGGCCTCGAGCTGCTTCGACTCGCTGCTTTGCTTGAGCCTCTTGCTCAGCAAGCTCCTGAATTGTATGTGTTGTAACAGGCCCTTCTAGGCATTGTTCGACTAATGCAACCACCTGGTCCAGTTGCGAGCCTTGTCCTTCAATTTCTTCAAACACCTTACAGGCTTCATCCTCCACAAGTTGCAGCTTCTCCATGAATTCCATTACTATGCCCTGGATGGCAGTGATCTATTGCTGCACCGCGCATTGTTCCTATGACCTTTTCATCCTCTCAACTGCGGTGAGGAGATCCATATGTGCCTACATGGTGAAGGCCTATTGTTGCACCTCCTATAGTTGTGCTTCCAACTTCCTTAGCTCTGGATCTTCTGCGAAGCATTCATAAGTCTGCTCACTTCTATCGCTCAATTGTTTGCACTCTGAGGCAAGGGATCTGATCCTTATTACTGAGTTCTCCACGGCTTCATCCCTCTGATCGCGCACTTCTTGCAGTGTGCTTGGTACTGCTTGGATTTCAAACTTTGTTAGCCTCGCTTGAAGTTGTTGGATGGTCTCAGCGAACTTCACCACTGGAGACTCGATCGAGTCATGCTCCTCCTGTGCCAATCCTGGCACATAGTCATATGCTTTATTTACTACTTCTTTGACTGCAGCCCGTTCTACGAGCAACTGCTCCTTATCTTTCTGTAGTTTTACTTTCTCCTCCTGGACCATCGCTTCAAACTCGTCTTTTTCATTTTCATAGGTGGTTACACAATACCGCGCTAAGGGTAGTTGTTCTAAGACTTCCTCTTTCTCTTGTTTCAAGGCTTCTATAGCCTTCTCCTTCTCTTCTTGGACTTTCTGAAGTCAAGCCTCTGTCACATCTGCTAGTCTTCTTAATTGGGTTGGTTCATTCACCAATTATGTATTCTGTGATGAGGAAAGCACAGTGGGTACTGCATGGACTGAATGAATAGCTTGTTGTATTTTCTTTAGTTCCTCCTCGACCCTTTCATACAGCTCCTCCTACTTCGCTCCATATCTCTACAAGATATCTTTTGAAGCATCCTCCATGGCTTCGCGGACTAGACTCATATCATCTTTTGTGAGCGTGGCCTCCATTTGGGGCTTACTAGCACATGTCTTCTTTCTTGTTGAAGGTTTCTTTGGAGAAACCTTTCTCTTATGTGGTGTTACAGTAGGGGGATCTTTCGACGGTGTAGCTTCACCTTCTCCTTGATTTTCTCCTTCATCCCCTCCTCCTTGTCCATTTGCGTCTGTAACCAAGCCGGGACACATATCTGTGATAGCAACACTTCGCAAAGTATTCTATCGACACTACAAGATGATATTCATTAACTCATTAGCTTCATTAACATCACGTCGCAAAACGAAACCCTAAGATAGATCGACGCAGTAACAGTAAAGATTAAGCACTTCAATCACTTAGTAATAGCATTGTGTTAGATCTAGCATTCATTCATAAAGCACTAAGCAACATCAGATCTATGCATCATACATAATAAAAAAAGCACTAAGAAGATAAATGACAAATACAACATAGCACAGAGCACACCAAAGACACAAGATATACGTGGTTCACCCCAGTGTGGGGCTACGTCCACTAATTGCTTCATCTTCTTTATTATTCTTCAATTCTCTTACATCCATCCACTCCTATGCATTAAGCCATAGAGCCAAGCTTCGTAGAGGACAGGAGATCTGCGCACTGAGGGCCAGATCCTCCTTCCCAAAACTAGGTCACATCACAAAGCCAACTTCTTTATTGAGAACAGAGCCTTACATACATAATCTGTTGCACAAAGCAACCCAAAACTACTTGCACTTAGCCTTGCAAGCTTTCTTCCCCTTCTACTACTTCTACCATACATTCTTATCTATTTATACCTTTACATTTCCTTACAAAAGGCCTAAACATGGGTAAACCCATGGGCTGACATCTCCTAACCCACTACAAAAACCCTAATGAACCCCTTGTTGGGTCCACATAGCCCGCAAAACAAGTGAGATCCGCGATCTCATCTCTACCATGGCGCTCCATCTTCGATCCTCGCGTCGAAGTCCAAAATGTGGTCCAAACCTGACCAAGGTTTCCTCAAAACTTTTTCAAGGGCCAAGAGGCCCCCAACACTCACATGTGACTCGTCCCGAGTCACTCAGATCTGAGAAGTATCGCTTCGAAGGCCTCGAGTTGCTTCGACTTGTTGCTTTGCCTGAGCCTCCTACACAACGAGCTCCTGAATTGTCTGTGTTGTAACCACCTAGTCCAATTGTCAGCCTTGTCCTTCAATGTCTTCAAACACCTTGCAGGCTTCATTCTACACAGGTTGCATCTTTTGCGTGACTTCCATTACTCTGCCCTGGATGGCAGTGATATGTTGTTGCACCGCACGCTGTTCCTGTGATCTTTTCATTCTCTTGACTGCGGTGAGGAGATTCATCTGCACTTGCATGGTGAAGGCCTATTGTTGTGCCTCCTATAGCTTCACTTCCAATTTCCTTAGATCTGGATCTTCTGTGAGGCGTTCATAAGTCTATGCACTTCTATCACTCAATTGTTTGCACTCTCAGGCAAGGGCTCTGATCCTTATTATTGCATTATTGGTGGCTTCTTCCCTATGATCGTGCACTTCTTACGGGGTGCTTGGTACTACTTGGATTTCAAACTCTGTTATCCTCTCTTGAAGTTGTTGGATGGTCTCCGCGAGCTTCGTCACTTGAGCCTCGACCAACTCATGTTCCTCATGTGCCAATCCTGGCACATAGTGGTATGCTTTATCTACTGCCTCTTTGACTGCGGCCCGTTCTGCGAGAAACTGCTCCTTCTCTTTCTGTAGTTGTACTTTCTCCTCCTGGACCATCGCGTGAAACTCGTCTTTTTCATTTTCATAGGCGGTTACACAATACCACGCTACGCGTAGTTGTTCTAAGACTTCCTCTTTCTCTTGTTTCAAGGCTTCTGTAGCCTTATCCTTCTCTTCTTGGACCTTCTGAAGTCGAGCCTCTATCGCATCTGCTAATCTTCTTAATTTGGTTGGTTCATCCCCCAATTCTGTATTATGTGACGAGGAAGGCGCAGTGGGTATTGCGCAGACTGAATGAATAGCTTGTTGTATTTCCTTTAATTCCTTCTCGGCCCTTTCAGACATCTCCTCCTGCTTCGCTCCATATCTCTACAAGATATCTTCTGAAGCATCCTCCATGGCTCCGTTGAATAGACTCATATCATCTTTTGTGAGCGTGGCCTCCATATGGGGCTTACTAGCGCGCGTCTTCTTTCTTGTTGAAGGTTTATTTGGAGAAACCTTTCTCTTTTGCGGTGTTAGAGTAGGGGGGTCTTTCGGCGGTGTAGCTTCGCCTTCTCCTTGATTTTCTCCTTCATCCCCTACTCCTTGTCCATTTGCGTCATCTCCTCTTCCTGGTGAGATGGATCCATTTCCTTCAGAGGCGTTGTCTTCCTCGTCAGTCTCTATATTTTGGACCTCCTCCTTTTTCTTTTTCTTCTTCGCAGTGGATTGTCTAGCATGCTCGACCCGGGTGACCAAGGGGATTCCTATGATGTTGGGGTCGGAGATTTCTGCATCATCGATTGGTACGAGGAACTCCTCTGGCCATTCCTTCTTGATCTCCTCCATGTTGTCATATGTTATCTTGTAATATCATTACAACTCTTCCTTACTCTCATCTCTTCACGCAGTGATATATATTAAATGTTGATCTGCGTGGAACTTTGCAAATGGTTGGTACTGGTGCAAGGTATGCGGTGTCATGCGTGGAAAGGCTTCAATGAAAACCTTCAGTTGTTGATAATAGGCATGGAACACACCATTTGACTGCCATTGCTTCGACATATCATTGGTGTACCACAAGGTAGAGAACCTAGCGGCCAATGTCTCTGAAGGTTCTATCTCCGGGAAGGTGGCTCCTTCAGGCATTTTCCAAGCAACAAATGCGATCAACATGAGCAGCCAGCTGAAGTTGAACTCGTATCCCTGATCATGAGCTTTATCATAGGGTTATCATATTTCATTTAAACAAGCCTATCCTTCCCAATGAAGGTATCACAATAGGCTTTCCCAAAATTTCCCAATTTTCTTCTGTCATAATATTCACTTGTGTTTCTTCATCCAAGACACAATCTATGTTGAAGTCTTCTTTTCTTTCACTTATGCGTTGTTTTACTTTCAGGATCTCTGGTAAACTGACATCTTTGTGATCGTCCATCATTTCCTTCAAATGTAATAACATAGTCTGAGTTTTCTCTGATTCTTTATGTTAGCACTGAGAGTCACCCTCAGATTGCGAGAGGATAAGCCCAATACCCATCAAAGTTTTTGGTGGATGTTTGTTTTATATGAGTGGAGTTCAATGGACAAAACTCAATATATGAATGATGTTCAACACGAAACTGGAGAAGAAATGCACAGGGAAGTGAGGGCCACATTAACTTGAGTCAGTGAATTGATTTTAAGTGTGAGCAGAGGGAAGACTTAGTGAGAAAGGCGAACAAGATTGTTATGAGCATTAGGCTTTCAAGCAACTTGGAGAAGAAAAAATCAGACTCAAGATCACTCTTGAGCTCAAGCTTCAGACACTGAAATATGTCCATACAACATAGTCACAACAACACAATGATAACACCTACATCACAATGCAGCTACAACAACTCAACTGGATCCTCCATGCCCGAGCCATTCAGTGTAAGAGGGAAAAATATAACAAGGGAGTTGACTAAACCTGGTCACAATACCATTGTAATCAAACCTACATTACAACACCATAACAACCCTTGACTGGATCCTCCATGCCCGAGTGTTTTAGCAAAGTTTTTACAGAGAGATGAAAAGAAGTTGACTTCTATTAACATGAAAGTCTCAAATTTGGTACATAACCAGAGAACAGTTCTACCATCAAAACATTACAAAATAGGGAGCTATGCTAAACCAGTTGATGACCATAACAAAATATTAAAACTATCTATTTATACTTAGAAAAATTCGCCACCACCAAGAGTGTGACTTGGTCACAACAATCAAAGTTTTACGTCGGTGAGTTCTTTTATCAGATTGAACATGCAACCCTTTGTTAGACGCAAGCTCAGATCGGCATGGGATTTGTAGGAAAATATGCCCACAGGGGTACCATGGGCTAACGATTCAATCCCCACGGTTGGGCCTTCCATGCCTTCCATTTATGGAGTGAGTCGAGGTTTCAACCACGAGCTCTATTTTCAATAACTACCTTTTCTCGAGATTGCAACGCGACTTAATGCTCAGGGGGCGACCAAGCATTGCTCTTGGATAGGATGTTATACGAGCATGTGATTGCAGGGCTACTCAAAAGTGGTTTAGGTTCAGACCGCTTTTGGGCCTGCAATCCATCACCTTTCACGACGTAGCACTTTCGCTTTACCGTGGTTTCAATTGTGGGACCGATCAAGAAAATTATCACCTGAGCATGTTGCGTCCCCACGATGAACTGTGGCCATTGATCTAGTCCCGATCTGAGATCTGGACGCACCTGCTAGATTTAGCACTACTGCCAAGCTTAATTGTCTACCAACTTTAGAATCCATCAAACTATGCCCTGGGGGAAGGGGATGCTACTTTTGACATTGAACAATAATACCTCCTGGAGGATGATCTGACGTGGAGGTTTGATGTCATCATGTTGATGCATCATGAAAGAGAAGTGACACATGTCACTAAGAAAGAAGTGAATAATATGCCCATGGCTGCCTGGATTGAGTGCCACATGTCATTGCTGGATAGGTGCCAGGTGTCACGATCGACGAGTATGCCACACTTCTACACTGATGACTTCCACGTACTCTCTTAAATCGACCACTGAGATCTCCTTCGGGTCTCCGGGCTCCGAGAAAATGAAAACTCAAACTTATTTTTTCCTTGAAGCAAAACATCCAGAGTTAAGAATCTGACGACGTGTGGCCTCTAGATATCGATGGTTGAGATCCCTTCATGGCTCCGGGCTTCAGACTTCTCAATAGTCAAACTTTATTTTCCCCAAGCAAATTCATCAGAGCTAGGCATCTAATGACGCGTCGCCCCTAGATTTGAACGGTCGAGATCCACTTCGACTCTTCGGGCTCTGGGAGAATCAAAACTCAAATCTCACTTACCTTCAGTTGATTTTACCCGGAGCTGTCAATCTATTGATGTGCATCCTCTTGAATCAGACAGCCGAGAATTACTTCGGGTCTTCGGACTCCAAGAAAATCAAATCTCAAACCTCCTCTACCTTCAACTGCTTTTACTCGGAGCTATAGATATGTTAATGCATGGCCCCACCGATGGATGGTCTAGATTCACTTCGAGCTTCGGCCCTTCGGGACTTGGACTCTTCAGCACTTTGGGACTTCGACCACTTCCACACTTCGGGACTTCGAGCTTCGACCCTTCGGGAAATTCGCGCACTTCTCTTTTAGAGACTCCCGAAGCTCATTTCTCGGGACACTTGGATCAAATGCCACCTGTCCCCTTTAAGATCTACGACTCACGCTTGTTTCGGGACTTCAGAATTTTCCCTTCACTATACTTGGTGCAATTTTGAGATTTTGAATACCCGCAAGCCACTGATCTGAACTCCATGTGGGATCTTCTTCGTTGAAAACTGAACCTGCCTGTTGCTTACATTTCAAGCCCAAAATAGACTTCCATGAAAGTTTTGCCTGGTGTCCATGCCTGCAACCTAAGTGAACAAGGACTTGGATGACTTGTTGCGGGCTAGGGAAAACAGAGAGAACGGTGACTGAAACAAAGGAGACGAGTCTTCATCCTTACAGAAAAACTGAGAGGTTTAGGGCCAAGACTTCCATCGGATAAGACATCAAGGGGAATCAGGGCGCTCGAACAAAAAGGGGCAAACAGAAAATGACTTTAACAGTCGAAGGGGAAAAATGAAGATCTGGCCTGCGAAAAGGAGAGAGACACGGAAAGGATACAGACTTAGATAGAAACCACAAAACCACAAGACTCTGACCAGTTCATGTGATAACACTTTCTCTTTGTGATTCTCTAACATGCTCTTAGTCTCTTGACTTTCTTCGTAGTTTTCTTGTCTCATGTTCATGCTTTCAACTTTAGCAATCACCCTTGGACAATCCTCAACCTCATGACCAATAACTTTACAACACAGACAAATAGGACCTATGACACGGCATTCCTTAGCAAGATGTCCTGGTCTTCTGCAGTTATAACATAATGTCAATCCTCTCTTTATTTTAAGCGTTCCTTCACCTCTCTTGTACTACGCACTAGGATCATAGTGTTGGACCTGCAATCTACAAAAAATCTTTCTAGGTTCCTACATCCACTTATTAGTCCAAAAATTATTTCTATGCATAGGAATAACATATATTTCTTCATTTCTATTAGCTTTACTTAGATCAACTCTTTCTTCCAACTACGTTGTAGCTTTCAGACTAGGACAAAATCTATTAAACATACTTAAATCCATGCTTTCGAAACAAAAAAAAAATCGCTTATCTTACTCTTAGAAAAGCACAAAGCTTTACCTCTTTTAAGATCTTACCTCTTTTCTTCAGATCAGATTTCTTTCTTAGCACAGATCTTCGCAAGTCAAGTAGAATATTGCGCACTACAACAGCAGATCTACACACAAAGCTTCTCTTTTCTTCATTTCCCAACAATCATAGTTTCAAGTCCCAGAAACATAACCATTTGTTGGCACCGGGGCAGACCCAACGTTCAACACTTCAACAGTGCACCAACAAAACCCTAACTATTATCCCTTTTGGCAACACCTGCAAAGTAGGTGAAGTCTTACCCGAGGTAGAGGTAGGGGGGGTTACAGGACGCAGGCGTTTGTAACCAAGTTGGGAAACAGATCTATGATAGCAACACTTAGCAGAGTATTCTATTAACACTATAAGATGATATTCATTAACTCATTAGATTCATTAACATCGAAGAATGAAACCCTAAGACAGATCGGTGCAATAATAGTAAAGATTAAGCACTTCAATCACTTAGCAAATAGCACTGAGTTAGATCTAGAATTCATTCATAAATCACTAAGCAACATCAGATCTATCCATCATACATAATAACAAAAGCAATAATCAAATAAATGACAAATACAACATAGCACAAAGCACACCAAAGACACAATCTATACGTGGTTCACCCTAGTGTGGGGCTACATCCACCAACTGCTTCGTCTTCTTTATTATTCTTCAATTCTCTTACATTCATCCACTCTTGTGCACTAAGCCACAGAGCCAAGCTTCGTAGAGGATAGGAGATATGCGCACTGAGCGCCAGATCCTCCTTCCCAAAACTAGGTCACAACATAAAGCCAACTTCTCTATTGAGCACAGAGCCTTACATACACAATATGTTGCACAAAGCAACCCAAAACTACTTGCACTTAGCCTTTCAAGCTATCTTCCCCTTATGCTACTTCTACCATACATTCTTATCTATTTATACCTTTACATTTCCTTCGAAAAAGGCCTAAACATGGGTAAACCCATGGGCCCACATCCCCTAACCCATTACAAAAACCCTAATGAACCCCTTTTTGGGTCCACATAGAACTTAAAACAAGTGAGATCTACGATCTCAGCTCTGCCATGGTGCTCCATTTTTTATCCTCTCATCGAAATCCAAAAGGTGGTCCAAACCTGACCAAGGTTTCCTCAAAACTTGGTCGAGGGCCAACACACTCGGAAGGGGACATGACAGTTCTCCCTCCCTGAGATTTCTTGTCACCAAGCAATTGCAGATTCGGGTGCTACAAAAAAATTTCACTCTCACAAGTGGCATCTTCTGCAGGAAACTCTTTCCATCTTATCATATATTCCTTCATTATCCTATTCCAAAGCTTATTTTCCCGAACCTCCAATACTTCCTCAGGAACTAGTACTAGTTTCCCCTCCTCGTCCAATGGAGGCAGTTATGTTGAAGTTATGATGTGTTGTCCCAATGCCTTTTTGAGACAAGAGTTGTGAAACACATTATGAATCTTACTCACTTATGGAAACTCTAGTTCATAAGCCACTTCACCAACTCTCTTGGTCACCTTATAAGTTCCATTAAATCGTGGCTTAAGTTTTTCTGCACCACTCTTCTTCAGAGAATACTGTCTATATGGTTGCATCCTGAGAAACACCAAGTCCCCTACCTCGAAGGTGCGCTCGGCCTTGTGTCTATCTACATATATCTTTTGTTAGTTTTGGGTCATCTGTAGGTTATCCTTAAGAGCCTTAAGAATGTCTTGGCTCTCTTGAATCTAGTCTTTAGTCTTGGGAGCCCTGTTGTCCCCAAACACAAAGTCTACAAAGGATGAGACATCATATCGATATAATTCCCTAAATGGTGACATCCCCACGGACATATGATAAGTGGTGTTATAACAATGCTCACCCAAATGTAACCACTTAATCCATGTCTTCTATTGTCCGGCCATGTAGTTAAGCAAATACCCCTCTAATCATTTGTTCACTATCCCTGTTTGGCCATTTGTTTGTGGGTGGTAACTCTTACTAGGAGTCAACTATGTGATTGTGATCCTGAACAGTTCCTGCCAAAAATCACTCATAAATCGACTGTCCCTGTCATTAACAATATTTTTCGACAACCCATGGAGCCTGAATATCTCCTTGAAGAACAAATCTGCTACATGTGTTGCCTTGTACTCTGAGGATATGGAAAATAAATGAGTGAACTTGGTCAACCTATCGACCACCACATAAATGCAATCTCGACCCTATGTCTTTGGCAGCCCTGTGATGAAGTCCATGAATATGCTCTCCCATTTCTGCTCTAGAATGGGCAGTGGTTGAAGTAATCCTGCGGGGTGGGTCTGCTCCACCTTATTCTATTGACAAGTCACACACTCCCACACATGTCTCAATACATCATCTTTGAGGCCCTTCCATGAGAGCCTCTCTTTGATCTTCCTGTATGTCTTGAAATATCCTAGAAGCCCAATTAAAGGTGTGTCATGCATGGCTTTCATAATTTTCTCCTTTAATTTGGACTCTGGAACCAAGTATATGTGATCCTTGTGGTAGATGATATCATCTACCACCTTATACCTGTCATCCTGCACGCTATTATCCATCACCTCACAAGCAAATTTTCTCTTGGATTACTCCACCAGGAGCTCGGATTTCCAATACGCAGATATCTCTAATAACGAGCACAACTCGGGTCTTCTAGATAGAGCATTAGCAACTGCATTGTTCTTTCCTTTGACTTACTCAATATCAAAGTCATAGGCTTGTAATTTACTGACCCATTTCTATTGCCTTTCGTTAAGATCCTTTTTCCCCAAGAAGTGCCTCAAACTGTTGTGATCAGTCTTGACCACAAACCTCCCACCTACCAGGTACTGTCTAAATTTTTCCAATGCATGCATTATGGCAAGCATTTCCTTGCCATAGATGGAATAAAGTATCTCGAGGGGGGAGAGCTTCCTACTCTCATATGCAATAGGATGCTTATGTTGCATCAAAACTGCTCCTATGCCCACCCCAGATGCATCACACTCTAACACAAAGGGCTGAGTAAAATCAAGAAGTGCCAAAATGGGGCAAGAACTCATCACTTCCTTCATCTTATCAAAGGTCTTTTGGGCCTCTTCTATCCAACAAAAATCCCCTTTCTTCATAATATTTGTAAGAGGGGTGGTCAACTAAGAGAATTCTGACACAAAGTGCCTGTAGTAGCTACAGACTCCAAGGAACCCTCACAAATGTGTGATATCCTTAGGTGGTGGCCAATCTAGAATAGCATGCATCTTCTCCATTGAACCTGCACTCCATGTGCGTTGAATATATGCCCCAAGTAGAGAACCTATGTCATACTGAATTCACACTTAGATTCCTTGGCATATAAGGACTGCTCATCCATAATGCTCATAATCTCCTCTAAGTGCGCCAAATGCTCCTCTCAAGTCTTACTCTAGATCAAGAGATCATAAAAAAATACCAATAGGAACTTCTGCAACTGCTTCCTAAATATGTGATTCATGCATGACTAAAATGTGGCAGGCGCATTGGATAATCCAAAAGGCATGACCAAGAACTCATAGTGCCCATAATGGCACCTAAAGGTAGTTTTATGAATGTCCTCCTCACGAACTCTGATCTGATGATATCTGAATCAAAGATCAATCTTCGAGAAATACATTGCTTTGTACAGCTCATCTAGCAGCTCATCGATCCTGGGTATAGGGTACCTATTTTTTATTGTTTTCTTATTCAAGGCCCAATAATCAATACACATCTGCATTGTCCCGTCCTTCTTCTTAACCAATACCATCGAAGAAGCGAAAGGACTGGAATTGGGTCTTATGTGCCCCATGTCAAGCAACTCCTTGATTGTTTTTTCTATTTCATCTTTGAACTTCTTGGGATTCCTGTACGGGGTGGTGATCATTGGTTTGGCCCCCTCTTCAAGTTTGATGATGTGCTCAAAACCTCTGTCGGGAGGTCTCCTTGGAGGTATCTACCCAAATACCTTGTCATGTTTGCTCAATAAATCCTGGATGTCTGAATGATAGTGCATTATGCCTTCATCATCTGTATGGGACGTAATAAAGCATTGTGTTGCATATTCTACATCTCCATGTCTGAATATGGCTTCCATTCTTTTGTTTGACACTACTGTAGGGGCATTGTTCGCCATGCCTCACAGTAAAAACCTGTTTTCCTCCTGGTGTGAAGAACTTCATGGTCATCTATTTGTAGTTTGTGGTAATGTCCCCCAATGTCTGAAGCCACTGAACTCCCAACACTGCATCTGAATCTGCCACATCCACCACATAAAAGTCTTTTGTCAAGGTGTAGTTACCAATTGTCGAGGCCAATCTAGAAATTTTATTTGTGCAAGACACATTAAATCCATCGGCCACCGCTACTTTGAACCCCTCAAAGTCCTCTATAGCTACTCGTCTCCTAGCCACCCAGGCTGCATCAATAAAGTTGTGGGTTGCCCCACCATCAATCAAGGTCGTGACTCCCTGTCCCCTTATGAATCCTCTAACTCTGAAGATGTTGAATCTCGGGGTACTAGATAATGAGGCTATAACAACATCCTTGGCCTCCTCACCATGCTTCCCCTCTGTCTCTTCCTTCTGCTATTTTCCCTGCTCATGAGCAACCTCCTGCTCCTCTTCCTCCTCAAGCTGGCAGGAAAGAGGGATCTAATACCACTGTAATGATTCTGACTAAATATTGAGCATTTTTTTCCTTAGTTTATCAGTATGGTAATTCTATCAAACAATTTGATTACATTCCCAAAATTTTACCCTTCCCCATTTATGATTTTGTTACAGGATGATAATTGTGTGTATGTGATGATAGCAATTATTTACCACTTAACTCCCACACTATAATCCTTGGCACAACTGATATAAATGGAAATATTTTGTTGTGTATATGTTCATAGGTACATCCAAACCAAAATAGATTTCCTAAACATCTCATCATTGGGAGATGCCTATCGATATGTTGTCAAAATCGAGCAGAAAATTAGGCACCAGAACAAATGGGAGTTCAGGTATGATAATCCACAACAACCAATGTCACACACCCACTATGGCATAGTAAAATTTTCGCTTTTCCTCAAGGGACAGAATCCCCGAAGTCCTACGAGGGCCTAGCGTAGGATAGTTCTTCCCTGTTCTCCTCCCTGTGATCGTGGGTTAGAACCACAGGCCAAACAAACCAGGCGCCTTTTCGTGTTTCGCGGCTCAGTGATACAAGTGAGTCCAATCTTAAAGGTAGAATGGTGAGGGGGCTCCGGAATGAAACCATGGCCATAGATCTGGGTGCGTAGATTCTGGTTGTCCAGATCTACCCGTTGCTTAACAACAAAGCACTAGCTCCCTTTCTTTAGTCCCTATCTCGATAGGACCACATACGTGCCTAAATGCAAGCGCCTTTCACAACTCGCGACCTCGTGAGTCGTGAGTCGAAGACCCTCAAATTTTCTTCACCAATAGTCGATACCCGAGATTCCGATATGGTATGGCCCCTCCTTATTAGCGCTCTCCACACATGACCACCGGCTAGGGCTAACTACTAGCCTTGCTCGCAACTTGCAAGTTCGCGAGTTGAAAGGTTGAACCTCTGGGCCCTTCTTTTACAAAACCTCGAGACGCGAAAGTCAAAGAAGGTTTGACTCCTTCCGGGCTTCTCGGAACTCGCAACTTCACGACTTGATTTGTTCGGCATTTGTGCTCCTTTCTTATGAGAACCCGAAGTACGAGAAGTCAACAAGATGTTGACTCCCGTTTCAAACGACATGTGTACACCACCTGTCACCAATTCTCCCTCTCTCTGGGCATCTCATCGTCACACCACCTGTCAACCACGTGGGTCCCACCAAGTGGACGTGCCACGTGTTTCACAAGCTCTCGCAACTCACAAGTTTGTGACTTCTACAGTCGAAACTGATTCCCCTCAACCTCCGAGATCCCGATATGCAATATGGCGAGGAGGTCCTAACTCAATGGTTGCTCCTACTTCTCGCTATTTGGGACTTCGCGACTCCAAGGGTTTGGTCTGCCACCTCCAAACTCATGAACCCCGATACGCGATGTATCGAGATGTCAGATCCCACGACTGTCCTTCCTCTTTGATCAACGGCCCAGACCACATCGCGATCTCGCGACTCAGGACTTCGTGACTCCAAGAGCCTGGTCTTCCACCTCCAAACTCACGAATCCCCGATACGCAAAATAGTCAAATCTCTGCCACCTGTCCTCTTTGATCAACAGCCCAGATCACATCATGATCTCGCGACTCGGGACTTCATGACTCCAAGAGCCTGGTCTTCCACCTCCAAACTCACGAATCCCCGATACGCAAAATGGTCAGATCTCTGCCACCTGTCCTCCTCAGATGGACGGTCTTGATCCTCTCGCAACTTCGCCACTCGTGAGGTCAAGAGAATTCCTCCTTTGACTCTCGATGTCTGAATCCCTGATAGAGAGGATCTCGCGACACGTGTCCTCCTTCCAACGGACAGCTCATATTCTTCCGCGACCTTGCCACTCGCAAAGTCTAGTCGCTCACCTCGGTGAGTCCCGATGCCCAAGTCTCCGAAGCGGATGATCTCGTGACACGCGTCCTCCCGCAGACGGACGACTCCAATCCTTTCACAAATTCGAAACTTCTGATGTTGAGTGTCCAGACCTTCATCCTTCAGACTCCTGAACTTCTGAATCGTCGATATCCCGATACAACCCATTCGGGACTTTCACTCTGCTGCTCTTCGCGTGAGGTTTTAAACCTCGTGCAACTCTCGACATATCCAATGGCTGTCGGGTTTTCTAACTAATATCTGACAGCTCATATCTGTCCTACGTTGTGCCCTCTCCCATTGCTCCCTAGACGTGGAAAAACCAACAGTTCAGATACTCCCACAGATCTTGGGGATCTACGATCTCGATTCCTTCGCTACTCACGAAGATAAAGGAAAAAGGGGTTAAGGCATTTAACGCCCTCATGTATTCCTCCAATCTAACGGTCGTGAATGACCACAGATCTTCTGACAAGATCTCATCCGTCGATCGATACTTATCCTTTGAATCCTCAAAGGATTATACGACCTCTGCGCCTCTACAGAGTCTTTGCACACAAAGTACTACCTCTTCTGAGCTTTTCAAAAGGGTGTCTCTACGGGGAGGTTTATCCAGGGTATCACTTGAGATGGATAAAGGAATAGATTTCCCGAGAAATGGCTTGAATTCTGAATTGATTCAATGTGCATATATACATATAAATCTATTTATAACATAAGCCAGACGTGGCCCTTCCATCATAAGCATGAAACCACCATTTCTGAATAAAAACACTACACAGGCAGTCTTATACTCAAACCATTCATAAAACTGCACAGATTAAGGGCATATATGTCAGCATATAAATTTCACGATGCAATATGTAAAACACTTATAAGAAATAACACCAGAAGTGAGTGCAACTGCAGAGAGGGGTGCTCGTTTCTACCCAACCGTAGGCTCAGCGATTCCAATAGGATTTACCACTAGCCACCCCCGAGCTAAGACCACGATGCTGCGAGACTACGTCTCTGTTTGCCAGTGACTGAGAATGAGGGTCACTCTCCCCCTTCTCTATTATCACTCACTCTGTATTTTCCATAGTTCTCCTCCTTCCCTCGCATCTGCCCCCTCCACGCTTCTTCCTCATGCATTTCCCTCTTGCGAGGTTGCGTGTGGTGTGATTTCCCTTGTGGTGGTCAGGCCCGAGGCTCCTACGGATGGGCGGTTCACTTCCCCCATCCCTCAATAATTCCTGAGGAGCCATCTACCTACCAACCTGCAAGTAATTTATTTTGGGCCAGCGAGCCGCTCTTGGTTCTCTGAGCCAGTGAATACCAATACGATATTGGTTTCAGTGGAAGTTAACGCCACCTTTCCAGGTGCCTTCCACCACCTTTCTTCAGCCATCATGGTCTCTTTTTTAGCATATCCCCTCTCAGCAGTCCTTCAATATATATATATATATATATAATATTCACATTCACCGACCTTTTTCACAAGGTCCATTTACAGCACACATTCACATTTTGAGTTTGCCACAGTTCTTGGCCAGTATAGTTATTTTTACAAACTGGGGGAAATAGGGTGTTACAATTCCATCCCCCTTAAAGGAAAATCGTCCTCAATGTTCTTATCTATCAACGTGACATGCATGTACAGAAGTAAACAAAATCGGATATGCTTGTCTCATGGCATCCTCCATTTCCCATGTAGCCTCATCTGGGCCAAAATGTCTCCACTGCACCTTGACCTGTGCAATGGTTCGATTCCGGAGCGGGGTTTCCTTTCTGTCCAGTATGCACTGAGGTTCTGGTAGAAATTCTCCCTCCAGTTCCACCTGGATCACAGACCAGTCAATTATATGATAAGCATCATGTACACATTTCTTCAATAATGAAACATGGAAAACATTATGTGCTTTTACTATGGGAGGAAGTGCTAGCCTATAGGTTACAGGTCCCACTCTATCTAGAACCTCAAAGGGTCCACAATACCGAGGTGCCAACTTGGCACAAGCTCCCATTTTCAGGGAACTCTTCCTGGGCCTAACTCTGAGATATACATGGTCTCCTGCTTTGAACTCTCTTCGAGTTCTCTTTTGGTCGGCATAACTTTTCTGTTGGTTTTGAGCAACCTTCAGGTTTTGTTTTATCTGGGTCACTTGTTGTTCCATTTCTTTTAACATGTCGGGTCCAAAAGAAATCTTGTTTACGGGACTACTCCAACTGATAGGAGTGTTGCACGGTCCACCATAGAGGACTTTGAAGGGACTCATCTTCAAGGATGTTTGGTAGCCGTTGTTGTAGGCGAATTCTACCAGTGGTAGGTAGTCTTCCCACTTCTTGGGTTGATGCATTACATGCATTCTTAGCATGTCTTCAAGTATTTGATTCATTCTTTATGTCTGTCCATCAGTTTGAGGGTGATAGGCGGTGCTAAACAACAACTTGGTCTCTAAATTAGCCATCAGTGACTTCCAAAATTTGGAAGTAAATTTTGTATCTCTATCAAACACGATCTCTTTCGGCATACCATGCAGTCTGAATATCTCCTTCATGAATACCTGGGAAATATCGATTGCCTTGCAGGTCGACTTGACGGGGATGAAGTGAGCAGACTTGCTCAATTTATCCACCACCACCATAATGGTGTCATTCTATTTGGTTGAGGTTGGTAATCCAGTGATGAAATCCATGGTGATGGTTTCCCATTTCCATTCTGGGATTGGTAAAGGTTGCAATAATACTGTTGGGTGTTGATGTTCTGCTTTAACCTGTTGGCACTCTATGCATTTGGCTAGGTACTCGGCTATGTCTTTCTTCAATCCAGGCCAATAAAATTGTTTCATGGTGGCAGTGATCATTTTCTAGTATCCTGGATGACCCGAGTAGGGTCTTTTATGTAGTTCATCCATAATGAACCTCTTCAAGTCGTCACAATCTGGAATATAAATCTTCTTATGTAAGTGAGCAGACCTCCTTCGGTCCTCTGGTAGCCTTCATATTTTACTCCGGTGGGTTCTTGTTGTAGGTACATGGTCACGGTCTGGACAAAGGGATCTGTTTCTTGTGCATTTCTGATTCTTTCCTTGACATCTGTCTCGCAGGTGCTCACCGCTGCCAGGTGAATTGTTTTCATACTTCTGCTGAGGGCATCGGCCACCCTATTTTCCTTTCCTTTAATGTGTTTGATTTCAAAATCAAACTCGCTAAGGAGGGCCATCCACCTAGCTTGTCTAGCATTGAGATTTGGTTGATCAAACAAGTATCGCAATCCACAGTGATCTGTCATAAGTACAAATTTTCTTCCCGGGAGGTAATGCCTCCACAAGTTCAAGGCATGCACTATGGCAGCCAATTCTAGATCATGGGTCACACAGTTAACTTCATGCTCGTTCAATTTTTGGGATTCATAGCAGATCACACTTCCTTTCTGCATAAGGACTCCTCCGAGCCCTTCCTTACAGGCATATGTGCACATGAGGAAGTCAGCTTCTGGATCGGCGATCTTCAGTAAGGGCGCATGGGTCAGTAGATGTTTCAGGGTTTGAAATCTTTCTTCACATTTCTATGTCCACAGGAATTTTGTCCCCTTCTTCTGGAGGGAAATGATTGGACAACCAATCTTGGAGAATCCTTTTATAAATCTCCTATAGTATCCTG
>ML795108.1:167016-178768 GCA_009831015.1 Picea engelmannii
CCCTAGCTGGGCTTTTTCGGCACCTCGTTTGGCCAAAAAACGAAGAAGTTAGGCTTCCTGGAAGTCCCCCCTTCAAGTTTGTTGTCTCTGCATCTACAAATTGCACCCTTCCTCATTCAACCTAGCACACACGCAATTTAAAGTGTGAAAACCTGGCACCGAACGCAACCGTGTAAACGGTGCGAACTGTAGGACGGTTATGGGCGCGCCAGCCCCTAACCGCCTAGCTCTCGGGCACATGAGGGTCATATGACCTCGTGCATTTTAAAAAGGGCTTCGTCCCATAAGCAAATAGAACCGTTACATGTGGCGGGTCGTTTCAACCGTTTTAAACCACAATGTAAAACCCAAAACGCGCGTGTCGTTGTACCGGAGCCATATGACATGGTTGTATGGTATAACCACGGGCTGGGGCTAAGCCCCAGCCCGACCCCCCGCGCCAAACAATAAACAATACGAATTCAAATTGATTTAACCCCACTCATATAACAAGGAACAATCGGTGGTGTATTGGTCGGGCGGAGTTTGTTAAGGCTTTACAACGGTGGGGAAGTCCGGGGTTCGACCCCCACGGACCCCATAAAATTTTTAAATAACAAACCAATAGCCAAAAACAAGGTGCCACGTGGCAGCCCATGACTGGGCCACGTGGCACCATACCATTGACCAAAAATGATGCCACGTGTCACAACCTAATTCGACCACATCTGCCAATCAAAAAATGCCATGTCATCACATGCCACATCATCATACGGTCGTACGGTCTCTGCCACGTCATCGTACGGCCCTGCCACATCAGCCCGTACGGACTGCACAGTCAGCGTCCTTTTTTTTTCCATGTTTGACGATTCGAACAGATCGCGATATCTCTCGCTCCCGACGTCCGTTTGAGACGAAACGAGTTGCGTTGGGTTCGCAACGACGAGGCCTATGCTCTCGTTCGATTTGAAGTGATTCCGAGCACTTTGAATTTTTGAGCAAAATTTGATCCCCTGATCAGCAATATATATATATATATATATATATATATATAATATTCACATTCATCGACCTTTTTCACAAGGTCCATTTACATCACACATTCACATTTTGAGTTTGTATATAATATTCACATTCATCGACCTTTTTCACAAGGTCCATTTACATCACACGTTCACATTTTGAGTTTGCCACAGTGCTTGGCCAGTATAGTTATTTTTACAAACTAGGGAAAACAGGGTGTTACAACCAAAGCATGGTAAAGACGACCCTAACCAACAACCTTTTGAATACCAAACCAAGACACAGGAAAAGAAGGGTAAAGGAAATACTAAGAATGACACTAGGAAGTGGTGCGACTTCCACAAAATCCCTTGGAACAACACCGATGAATATCACTCGAAACATTCATTAGTGGTCGAGGTCAAAGATAAGGAGCCAAACCCTGATTCAGAATATGATCCAGAAAATATTGGAAACAGACAGATCATCGACGCAGACCCTATTGCTACTGTCGCGGTCGTAACAATTCAACTAGAAGAACCAATAGATCCTGAAGAGGGTGAGCGCCTCTTCCATTCACAGATGTGGGTGAAGGGCACCTCATTGCATTTCATTGTTGATAGCGGTAGCTAGAAGAACCTCATCTCAACTAAGGTCATCAAACAATTGGGATTTTCAACAACACCACACCCACAACCATACAACATCGGGTGGCTTCACTAGGGACGAGATCTTTGTGTCAGCCAACAATGTCACATGTCCTATGGCACCCAACCCTTCAAGGATGAGGTAGTCTGTGATGTTTCCCCTCTTGATGTCTGTGATGTTGTTTTGGGCCAACCATATATGTGGAAACATCATGTTTTTTATGAGTCCCAACCCCGTAGTGTCATTATTACTCTGGGGGGTCATCTCTATAGAATACCAGAGGTAGTTCAAACTGTTGTTCCACCAAAACTGTGCTGCATGGTAATCTCTCATACAAAAAAATCAATCATCTTCACAGTCTATCCAAAGGATGCATAGAAGGCCATTACAACCACTGCAGCCTCAAAACCTTCTATCCAACAGAAGCATATTGCAGAAGAGAAAGCATATTTTGTTTCATCACCTACAATGGTGCCTACACAATGTCCCATCAAGCCCAGAGACAATAAGTTGGTGGAACATATTCAACCTTGCCAGCAACAGGTTCATGACAGCCTTCCACGGACCAAGCAACGCAACTTCCTCAACAAGGCACGCAGCTCACCAAAATTTAGATTCAGAAAACGCTTTCCCCTCTTCCCCGGGCACTAAACGCAATGGAGACCATTGCTTCCTAAGGGGGGAGGATTGATCCAAGTGGATATTGGTGGCCACCCACCTATTCCAGATTACAACAGGCTCATATTGACAGTTTTCAGTTCAACATGTTTTTCTGTAATGGGGACATTTCTTTGTAATTGTAGGTTCTGCACTTACGGGGTTTTCCTAAATCCCTACACAGCATCCAGGTGGATATTGGTAGCTGCCCAACTATTCAAAATGGCTTATTTTGGAATTTTTTATGTCAGTACATCTTTTTGTACTTCTAGGGCCGTTTTGGGGCTCTAAACAATGTTTCTTAGATTGCCACAATCAAACTGTAGACGGAGTGAACATTTGACAGCATAATGCGTAGTTTTCTAAAAGACCTTTCAAACGGGCTATAACGTGCCTAAAACAGAGATCATATGCAAAAGTTACGACTTCGGAAAGTTAATGTACTAACTTACCCCAACATGGCCCACATGACTTTTGGTGCTTCATAGGGTTAGGTTTTTGGATGTCTAGGGTTTTGGCATTCATGTTTATCATAAAAAGGCCTTCAGAGCCTCATTGTAATCATCTTCTTGCGAATGAGTGTACCTGTCACATCTCTTCTAAGAGATAAAGCTGCCACCATTCTAGCGAGTCTTGCACTCTGTATTTTTATAGTCTTGGTACATTTATTTCATTAATAGAAATCATGTATTGTTGTATTTCTCTGTTTCTAGAAATTTGTATGTGTATTTCATTGCAATATCTTCGCTTTCATTTTGTTCCGAAAATAATTCAGAAAATCGACTGAGGAATTCAGAGCGTGGTTACCCTCTCTCCAGATGCACTACCTCTTTTTTAATGGGGCTTCAAGTGGAAATCTTGGGGCTGCAGGTGCAAAGGGGAGCCTCTTTTCTCCCGGAGGAATTCAAGTGGGCACTTACGCGTGGGGACTAGGAATCACTACAAATAACATTGTAGAGGCCTATGCTCTTTTTGAGGGATTGAGAATGGCCAAAGAGAAAAGGATCTCCTGGATTACAATATTAAGAGACTCCATGTTAATAGTCAAAGTAATTATTACAAGAAACCCAATGGAAAATAATCTGTTAAGATGCGTCCTCCATCACATCACCAACCTCGGTCAAAGCTTTGATGAATTCAGAATTTTCCACATTAAGCGAGGTCTAAACCAAGTAGTCGATCACTGGGCCAAGACGAGAACAAGTTTGAAACAAGGGGAAATATCTTGGAATGATGTTAGTGGATATGTTCCCATCCCATAATGCATTAATTTACCAACATCCTTCCACCAACCTCGCACTCCAAGACCTCTCCCATTCGGTGAGGATTTATTGTATTCAGGACAACATACAAGTAAATCCACCCTTTATTTTTTCCAAAGAATTCCAGGTCCGAGTAAAGTAATTTGAGCACGGGGTATCGAGGGACGAATCCAGAGAAAATAGTTCATTCCTGGTCTATTTTAAAGTTATGGAGTGATCAATTATGGACCCTCTCCTCAATTAAGCTTCAGCTGTGGCATTTTTTTGGCTCCCTGCTCATCTCTCTAGGGTTTCTACAAGCGAACACTAGGTTCATCTCTCACTTTAATAATTTCAATAAAAGCACTTTGTTTCCTTTAAGCAGTTGCCACATTAGAATTTGGTGCTTAGTTTCTTCTGGTAGAAGAGAGATTTGCTTTGTTTTATAGTGCATCTACATGACTCAAACCCACAGGAATGATATGGAATCCAATATGAGTGACCTCAAGAAAATTTTAAGGCGCCGGGAAGAGTTAGCTCAGGCCAACAATGAGGCACTCCGGTAGTTAAATGTTAACTACAGGGGTTTTAAGGAAGAAATAGTTGAATCGAGTCACCAGATAGAAAAAAGTTCAATATCATTAAGACAAAACTCGCGGCCTTCTCATGCAAATTGGACGCAATGTAAGTCATGCTACATCATTTGAAAGCTCAACCCCAATAGCCAACTCACCATGGACGAATCTCTCCTCTTGCGGCAACCAATGGCAATACTCCAGAGAGTATTGAGCATGACATAACCTTGAAGAACGAGGAAGACAAGCCCACTTTCCCTTCAAGGGACTATGAAACTCAGAATCCTGCCTCATACACTTAGCTCATGTATTTTACATTATTTTGGTGCCTTGGGCAATTTTGCAAAAATGTAATCAATTTAGAAGAGCATGGTAAGGGACTCATCTATGTAAGAAACATTGTAATCTCAGCTATAGTTACAAAATTTAGTTGGATATGCGCCCTCTCTCATAGACTATATGTTGTTGCCTGCTTTGACACAACCTTTTAATACAAATCCAGTTCAGTTGCGGTTAAAAAAAATGTTGTGGGCTTGAACTATCAAATTTCAATACTTTCACGTATGTGGCACAACTCGGACGTTGTTGAGACCAGAAGGGATTTGTTTCAATGATAAGAATTTTTATACGAAGGAACCATATCTTGGATGTATGATTATGCTCAAAGCTGCCCAGTTTTTTAGAATCCACCAAGGAAGCCACAAACCATATTTCTTGTGTTGATTACAAGATCAAAACTTTTTAAAAGATGTCCATGTACCATTTATTAAAGTTTGCACTGACTAAGTATTAGTTCAAGGGCTTGAGAAATCATATGAGAACTGCATAATTTTTGTTCCGCACTAAGAACGACTTCAGATCAGCAAGCATGCCTCACCTACAACAACAAATAAAGTATAGAAAATTAGTAATTTCTGGTAATTTGTTTTTTTTTTAATGCAGAAACTAATTTCATCATAACTTGAAATCCATCCATTGGATTTTTCTAATTTTTTGTGAGTAGGAGAATTGGGTTGAAATAAATATGCTTACCAAAAATTTATCATACCCAGATTGGAATCTATGAGAAAATTGTTATTTTTCAATCTCATAGTAGCTTTTTCTCACCTACATGATTCATAATTTTTAGAAGGGTGTTTATTACATATACTTCACGGGTTTGATATGTCTTGGATGCTTTTCATATAGTTAAGGTCATGAGGAGGGCGAAAAAACATTCAAAGCATGATGAGATCATTAATGTCAAATATGGGTTGGGTATCAGTTGTATGGATTCCTATGAAAATTGTTGGGTTATCATTATGGATGCATTGCCACATGGTTTGTTTTTCAAGTTGATGATCTTTTTGTTGATTTTCTACACACAGATTGGAGGAGTGAGATCCTTTGTTACAGTGGAAAAGCGAACAAATGTAAGAGGTGAGTGTTGTCACAAAAGAACCAACACTTACAAAACTTGTGGTTGTTACACAAGAACCAACCACGAGAAAGCTCAACTGCAACTCAAAGACTTTCTACCATGTTGTCCAATTTTTCAGAAGATGAAGACCTAATCACATTGTTCAAAAGAATTGGATGGAGGGTTGCATGAGGACATGCAACATTTTCTGTTGGGGGGAATGTTGAGTTGCAAAAATGATCATCATTTTACAATCTTTTGACATCCTTTTCCTTTGACTTTTACCCTTTTTATTTTTCTCGTAACCCTGTTGTACTCCATTTTTATGCTTATATGTGGGATTAAGCTCAATATCTTCCATTGCATTTATTTTAGTATTTTATGTGAATTTATGATTAAATGTTAGAAAAATAACATATTCTCACTTATCTTTCAAAACCGTGTTAGTTTACTAGTGATTATATGAAAAGGGATAGGCGATTCCAGTAATTATAGGAAATAGGCAGATTCTCGTAATAATGCAATTTTTACCACTTTCACCAAATCAGCACTGCCAAATTCAAATTTCCTCTTCAACCATTGAATATTTAATGAGGATTTGGGATCATCATTCAAATCTCTTGGATATGGAAAGAATCTTGGAGCTTTTAATGAGATTGGTTGTGAAGATCTTAGAAATATTATGAGCTAATTTCTAGTTGTTGATTTTTAGCAAATGGTTGTAACCACATGTGAAACTTATGGATCAAGGAGAAATTTGTGGATCTGAATTTATTATTTGTTATTTCGGTTTCAAAGCATGTTTATGTACAAATAAGAGTGCCTTCTCCATTCAAAGGGGGGACATTTGGAGCACATGTCTAGATTATGATGGAACAGAATAAAAGTTCTTGATATTTCCTTTCACCTAGCTTGTCATTCTTTAGTTTATATGGAACATGCTTTGATTTAGTTTTATGATGTTGTAGTTTTAATTTGATGCTTTGTTCTTGGGAGATTGAGCTCACTCCAAATAGATCATGGTAGTATTTTACTTCAGTTTATATGTCTTTATTCAATTATGCTATGTGATTTCATGAACAATCCTTTCCTTTCACAAGTTAGATTAGTTTTCTTTTAAGAAATGATTCATGGAAACAAGATATTTCATCCATGATCGACCTTTCAAGTACATGATCATTGCCATGAATGATCAAGTTTTCTTTTGACTGATGAAGTCTGATGTGTTTCATTTCCACAGCTAGTTTCATTGAATTATATTATGAAATATATCAAATGGAGTATTGTTGTATAAGGTTCAGATCTCGAAGATTGAACACTTAACTACAACCTGATTTACAACACTCATGGATATAGTAAGGTATAATTCAATGATGAATTTGTCTTCCGTTCTATTTATTTCAAGCAATTGATTTCATAAGTAGGATACACATTAAGCATTCTAGATAGATCATACTATAAATAATCTAATTCTGCACATATTGTGTTTACATTTCACAAGTTTACCTACGTTGGATTGATAATTAAATGTTTCAAAATTTATGCAAATAAATTACTTGACAGTTATAATTATTTTTAGACCTGGGATCTAATGCCCCATCAAAACATAGCATGGGAATGGAGAATGAAAATCATATGAGGGAATAGGAAAATGGAATGAGAAACTATTACGTTTTCCCAAAACAATAGTATTTCTCCTTACAAATTACACTCCCCACTCTTTTTCTTTATATGAGGCAGAGCTTCCTTCGACCACAACTTTGTACATTCTTATTTGGCTCTCTAAGTCAAAGGTCTTGGTGAGTTTCATTTATGGTGCATGATTGAAAGATGGAAGTTCTCGAGTTGACAATTAACAAGAAAGACTGTCCTTCTTATGGACCCCCTTTCATCTTCCTCTATTGTGGACTCACAACCCCCTTATGCTCATAGTAGCCAACTTGAACCATTTATATTATATTTCAATATTACATTTTTACATAACATAGAGTCTACATTGTACGTTTAGCATCTATGTTTAGTATTTCTCTAATCAAGCCTTAGACTTGAGCTCCATATTAGGAATCCACGTGAATCATAATTACAACATTTGCATTGCAGGGTCATTTGTTTAAGCTCATGTGGCTTGACACCAATCATAATACCATAACATTTATATTTTATACTTATACAATCCAATACATTATGAGGGTCAAAACTTGAGTATTACACTGTTTTGAAATAAGTTTCCATGTTGTGTATCCAAGAATCAATCTTGTTACCATTGAGAGCCCCATTAAATTTAGGCATCGAGAATATCAAACTAAAGGGTCTATTAAATAATGGGAACTACATGGTGAATATTGGGTTGAGGTTGAGATTCGTGTCGAGCCCACTATTGAGAGATGATGAGTTGTTGGAACACGCTCATCATATCATGCATCATTTTATGTTTAAATTCTTGTTGTTCTTGGGCTTGTTATTGTTGACAAAAGAGGGTTTTTAGCAAAAAAAACATCATTTCTCTTACCTTCGTTTGAGTAAGACAAATAATGATATATGTGTTAAAGGGAAAAAATGAAAAAAATAAAAGGTGAAAAATTGAAAACAAATAATAGTTTACTACTCAACACAACTTTATGAGCTTTCACCCCTTATTTCCACTTTGACAGAGAATATTGACTTATGGATGAAGTCCCACAACCCAGTGAGTTCGAAGAAAGACTGAATCTAGGTAAGAAGAAAAATCTTAAAAAAATTCAAAATAAGAAGCTCTTTAGAGACCTTCTTCTTAAGGTTTTGATACCAATTGATATACACATAATACTAGCAATTAAAATGACACACATAAATGAACACATAAGATACAAGTACTTAAGTAATAGAGAATTGTCTCAACTATTCACATGGTGTACAATGAGTTGTACTATTATATATAATGTGCAAAAATGGTGGTGAGAGTGATCAATCTAAATTATATATGTAAAGATAAAGTCACATATATTCATTGGATCAAGATCTTGTGTTATGGTATGGTTTATTGGTGTAGGAGGATTTTAGTCTTTTCATCCAAGGTTCCATTCTTGTTTAGGGATATTTGATTAATTTGTTTCATGATTTAACTGCTAACCCAACTAGAAATGATGCCTACTTTTAATTGGCCTCCTTTAACTCTATTATCACGAAGAAGTGATTCTTATAATTTAAAAAATAAAAATAAAACTTATCCTGAAAAAGAAGTAGTTACTCTCATAATTTAAAAAATAAAAATAAAACTTATCAGGAAGAAGAAGTAACTCTCATAATTAAAAATAAATAAAAATAAAGCTCAGCATTGCTCTTGTAAATTTACTTTACTAATTACAAACAATTAATTTAATTATTAGTCTATGTCGAAGGTGTAGGGACTATAGCAATGAGTTTGGAGTTGATTCAGTATTAGTTCTATGTTTGACTAAAAAATTTCACTGATTTACAATTTCAAACTTAGGAAAACTTCAATAATTATTTTATTAGAATTAAAATAAATAAATAAAATTTATTTTTCTAACATGTTATTGGCCTTAAACTTGAAAGCGTTATTGGAGCGGTGGCAACATGCATTAATGATGATTTTTTATTTGATTTATATCAGATTTGATCGCTTGGCTCAAAAACCGTGGTTGGTTTTTAATTAATAAGAAACAAAGTATTCATTAGCATCTTGTCAGCCTTGCCAACTGTCTCACTGCCTCTGTCATGTTCAAGAAGCTCACCGTCTTCTTCAACTATGCCTTGTTCAAGAAGCTCATCGCCTTCTTGATGGCATTGCACCGCTGCCATCACCTTCTTCCACTTCACTGCACCACCTTCAACTGCAATACAACTTTTTAGGCTCATATATGCTTCCTGCACTGCCCACCTTAGATGTTCTGGTTCATGCACTACCCGCCTTAGATGTGCAATGTCTCTGTCATATTATATATGTGTGTGTCTGACCTCGCTCTACACAAGATCCTCACAACAACAGGGAGATTCGCGAAATGATCTGCAGTAGCAGGGAGACCCACAGAATGATCCATCTGGCAGGGACGAGAGCATTGTTCAGTCCAGTTGGCGAGGACAAGAGCACCAAATACCAACTAAGCTGGTTACAGGTGTGTGATTTTACTTCCTTGAACCTTATACAGCTAGAGGTAGACCTTCTTTGATGCGCTTACTATTAATACTCATATCAATTGCTTCTTTAAAGCAACACAGGTGGTAGGAAATATGATTTCAGTATATTACAGTCAATAACTTAGATATAGCAGTGATGTGGGATCTATATCATCGTGGAATACAATTGCTAATATATGTCCCTATAATGGCATGTTAAAATTTTCTCTGATGTATATAATACATTGTCTCTGTTGTATATTCAATGCAATGTGATGGTTGCAGGAAAAATGTATGAGGAAAATGTTAGTTTTTTCCATGGACATATATGTCATATTATCTTTTTAAATATGAATCAAAAATATTTTGTGAAGATAAATGAAGGTGAAGCTTTCTGGCTAGTATATCAACTCTCAACAATGCCAAACAATGAATCAAGGATTCCAACACAAATGCAAAGCAATAACATAGCGACACAGACCACCGACCTAACTAGGCTCAGATGGTTGGGAAGGTCATCCCTTCCCAAAAATGAAATGAATATCATTTATTTAAAAATTGTAAGATGGCTTGCCTGCAAGTGCACCTGCAAAGGCAATGCCATGTCAAACCCCAACGAAGCAATAATGCATGCTTGTTAGAGTTTACATACACCAATCACCTTCCACTCGTGAACATACATTAATGCAAAATTGACTCCAGTCACCATTACTTATAAGTAGCACATGAAATTTTTAATAATTGGAAATGCTAGGAATCGAATCCGTTCAATGAAGGTTGGTTCGAGAGGCCCTCATGCTACAATTTAAGGAGATTTTCTCTCTTCGGAAAAACCATGCCTCTGCATGGTAAGGATGTTGTTGTGAAGCTAATCGGTGGCTTCCAGAAGAGAACAAGCACCTTGTTTATTCCAACCGATGGGCTTGTGCATAGGTCACACCAGGGAACATCCTTTCTATCAACAAGTCCGCTTAGTGCCAACATTCATTCTGCTTTAAACAAGTCGATCCACTTTCTTTCCCACATGTTGATGGGTAGATATAAACTACTTTGTTAAAATAAATGATGAACAATAGAGAGGACAATGACTTCCCTGGTTGTGCTTCTTATAGGGCGATGACCAACCAAAGTGTTGGCTTCAAATTGCTCCTTTGTTATTGGATATGGATTGTCCCAACCATTAAGATAGGTTTCAAATGTATATGATTAATATTTTTTATGTTTGTAATAGTTTGTTTTTGCATTCTCTTATTCTGTGATTTCCATTATTGTATGTAAATATTCAGAAAATTTGAGATGTAGACGGTTATTTTGCAAGCACCCATTCCTAAATAATAAACTAATTGCAAGATTTGTCATAAAAACTCATTACTAATAAAATAAAATAATAGAATATGATATTTATTTATTTATTTCTTATAAAAAAATCTAATTGTATCATCTAATTGTATAGTGATTTGCCTCACAACCTCAGTTAATAAATCTAACGATCATAAACTATATAGTCAACTCCATAGTAAAAATTAAAAAGAATAAAACAGTAATTGAAGATTTATTTATATTAACATAATAATATTGATTTTCATTAATCTTTATAAAAAATTATATAATTTCGTTAATAAAAATAAAATACTCCAATATATGGTAATAATCTTTTATCAATAAAGATAGTTATACCATGGAACTATTACACTTGTACATATTCTTACAATACTGTAACTTTATATATATACTTAACTATCATCATTAATCTATATTTGACCAATAACAATGAAAGACGAGACATCACATTAATTGAATTTTCACTATTTTCTTTTATTAAAATATATAAAAATTATAATTAAACTTTAATAATTTATATTTTTGCTCGTTGTCATATTATTCCACGTGGTGCTAATTTCATGAATTTACATGATGATTGATCAAGCGTTTTAGAAGTTTTTTATTTATTTAATGCATAAGCTATATCTCAGCGGGAATTGACACTTGTACACTATTTCTGGCCGAACTGAAAGGGCCGAATGTTGATATAGGAAAATAATAAATGATTGAATACCATAATCCCACAACATTACACTGTCGTCGTTAATGCAAGTCACCTAGGAATCTACAACTATCACGGTACCCATCTTATC
>ML795108.1:201756-217241 GCA_009831015.1 Picea engelmannii
ATTTCCTGGAATTGGCCACTCATTTGATGACCCTATCAGCGAATACATGGAGTGGCATTTCCCTTATGCTTTGGAGCCGCCCTATTTCATCTCAACTCCAGCCTGTAAGGAGGAGTTGAAGAGTGTAACCGTTCTGTTGTCACAGTTACACCATTTGCTGGTGATCATCGACAGAAGGAAGGAGCTTCTATCCAGGAAGCTGCTTGAATGGCTATGGTGGAAGTTTTCTTTCACCTAGCCTATGTAAAATATTTTATTAGCATTAGGACTGTATATAAATAAGCTCCTTTGAGCATGTAGCTTTATTTTGTTACTTTTATTTTTCGGCTTGTATTTTCAGCAGTGGGATGTTTTGAGCATGACTCCATAGCCCAATAGAAAGGCACTGAAGTTGCGGAAGGAGTTCTTAGAGCATCGCAGGGACGACTCTATCCCCCATGGAGCCTAATGTTAGCGATTATTTTTGTCATTAGGCACAGATGCACCCAGGTCTGCAGGATGACCGGGAAACACCAAAGCGCAGCAGCGGAAGGACCCAACTTTTCGGTTATGAGTCAAGTGAGCGGGCAAGGTTTGATATCAACAGCCGAGACCCATCCACGAAGCTGATCAACGGTCATCGGGATCTCGGAGTTGCCAAATTACTCGACATATAACATCAAAGAAGACTCCTATATTTGGAGGCTGAATATGGGTCATCCGATCCAGTGACGCATGTCGCAAGATTTGGCCATCTCGGCGTTTCGCTCGTCGCGACTCCAAGATGCAAAAAGTGACTCCGTTGTGTTCCGATGCACGAGATGCCGAGAGATTCCAGGACCCAGGCCCACAGCGGTATCGGGTGAGTTCACGACCGTCAGATCTCAGAGGGACGAGTGGCACCAGATTGAGTCGCCTCGGCGTTTCGCTCATCGCGATTTTAATTAGCGAAGGTTAGCTCTTTCATATTTACGAACGCCGAAAGCATAGAAGCTGGGGCCCAGGACGCCACGAAGCATTTTCAGTTGTCCATCAAAGAGGGACACGTGGTGCGCGATTGGGCTCCATCGCCTCCTCGCCCCTCGCAACTTTGAAGAATGAGGACCAGCCTCCTCCCAACCGCGAGACGCGAAGCGCCGAAAGCATTCAGGACTCGGGCCCACAGTATCGTCGAAAGTGATCTCAGTCGTCTATCCCGCACGGACACGTGGTGCGCGATTAGGCCCTATCGCCTCCTCGCCCCTCGCAACTTTGAAGAACGAGGACCAGCCTCCTCCCAACCGCAAGACGCGAAGCGCCGAAAGCATTCAGGACTCGGGCCCACAGTATCGCCGAAAGTGATCTCAGTCGTCTATCCCGCACAGACACGTGGTGCGCGATTAGGCCCTATCGCCTCTTCGCGCATCTCGACTTTGAAGAGTAAGGACTGGCTCCTTCCCATCCATGAGACGCGAAGTGCCAAAGCTCCTAAGCATATCGTCTCGGACACTCCCTGAGGAAGCAGATAATGAAAATCAAGCGGGTGGTTGAAACCTCCTTTCAGTCATTAAGTAAAGGGAATGGAGGGTCTGGTGAGCCACCTGCTTGTAAGGGTCCTGTGTATCGATTTTCTTGAAGGAGCCATGCCGAAGTCTTCAGCTCGACAGAGAAGTCTGTACACGCTATCCGAACACTTAATAGCTCAGCTACCCTCCTTACAAGAGCCATGCGTAGTTAAGATGGCACTTAAAGAAAGATATCAGTACGAGTTTGACTGAATAGACATCAAGCCTTGGGTGACTGAGGCACGCTTCTGTGGGGAGAATTTTCCTGAGTATATAAACTCAGTCTTTGTATTTTGTAAGGATCGATGGTTGAGCAGAGCTCCCGGGGGTTGTAAATTTTTAATGAAGCACTGTTATCCTGGTCATAACTCTTGAGATTTCTTACCTGATGAATGTCAGCTTTCTTTTACGTCTCTGTTTACACTGTGTTAGAACAGCTCGGAATTGGAGGATCCTGTCAAGTTGTAGCTGTTATAGGATGATGTTGGATTGGATCACTGTAGCAGTTACGTTGTTTCTAATCATTTTTTGTGATTTTCCCGGCGCTGAGTGACTTGGAATTGGAGGATCCAGTCAAGTTTCATTTCAGTTTCTTGAGACCCTGAACCAAGAGGATCTTGCATTTAGAGTCTTTCTTCTGCAAACTGCTGGAAGCATGTTGCCTACAGTTGTTCGTTCACCTTTCTTACTAAGACTTCCACCTGTTCATCTTTTAATCAACCCACTGGCTGAAGTTAGATCAAGACCTCCTTTGTCCCATACATTCTAGACCCAGTCCCTGAGTTAGAATGATACTTCCTCGAGTCTTTACCTCCATTTGATCATCCTTTTAAAACTATCGTGACATAAAACTGATGAGCGTCGGGCTCTGCTCCTGCAAGCAATCCAGGAGTGACTTCCGACGCCAACAGAAGCGACACACTATACCATTGGTATTGTAAAAGGCTACCTGATCTACAACATCTTACACCATGGGAATAAATAAAGTCAGAGCCTCTTGCGACAAAAAATTGTTCAAGAGAGGAGAATCAGAGATGGCACCATTCTTCACTACATCATTGAATGAAGCCCCACCCAGTTTGTCATGACAAAGGATATGGTCGGATCTTTTATGCCCAGTAATTGTGACCTTGCTAAGTCATGCGGGTGACATTCTAGAGAGCCTTATCTTAGCCTCCTCGTGGCTCAGATTACCAGTAGTGTCAAATGCAGTATGACAGGTCGTCACTACCACCATAGAGAGGACCAAAAAATGCAACAAACTCTGCACCTAAAGCAATCTACTAATAACTATTGAAGAATGGCTTCTGCGAGTAACTAGGGAAAATCCCTAACCGTCACCACCTCACACAAAGAGAGCATCACTAGACTAAAAAGTTGGAACCCACAATAGAACCTTAAAATATCAGGAAATAATCGTTTTCTTTTTTTTTTAATTTTAAATTTAATTGATCATTTTATTATTATTAATTTGAATCAATTATAACAAGAGTTGCAAGGCAACATAGTCGTTGCCTTTGACAGGTTTGAAAACTAATAATAATAATGATTTAAAACCTCATATGCATAATTAAATTTTATTACTAAAATTTAGTGAAAATAATTAGAAATATTAATATTTTTATTATAATTATAATTGATTATTATGTTAGTGAAATTAATTGTTCCTATTAATATTTTTATTATAATTATTATTGATTATTATTATAACTATATTTAGTATCGTTATAATATAATATTAATATTAATATTTATTAGTAAAATTAATTAATACTATTAAATTTTTCATTAAAATTATAATTGATTATTAATGTTACTATATTTAGTATGATTGTAATCTATTATTATTATTTTAATCTATTTTAAGGTTTTATAAAATTGGTTATCCTTTCTTAAATTACACTCTAGAAAGCGCTTCGAACTTTTGGAAAACCGAAAAAGATACAATTTTAGATTGAAAGCGTCCTTGGTGTCTTCCTCCTATTGGTTCAGTGAGCGGCTAGTATGACAACAAAAATAAGTGTAGTCAACGTCATAATAAATTTGTGAAGTTATCTTAATCAATGGAGTTGTTATCACAATAAACTCTTGAACTGTGTGCTTTGTCTAAAACGTACACGTCTTTCTTAACTGAGCGGAGTTGATGACATAATAAATTTCTTAATTGTTTTGCTTGTTCCCACAAGATAGTGAATATTGAAAATAGAAAATTATTTATGGGAGTATGAAATATTGATTGTGTAATTAATTTAAATTTTTGAAGGACGTGAAGGTCACGATAAGGCCTCAAACTTTTCAACCAATTACAATTAAAAAAAATAAGTTATTTTATAAATTAAAAAAATTAAAAAATGTATTTCTTATGTAAAACATTAGGTTTCCCATGAATTTTTTTGAAGTCAATGGAAATTAATGTCAAATCAATAGCAAACTCATTTATATAGTCCTGCTTTGGCAGGGACTAATAAGACATAAACATAACTATAACTATGGTACAATAAGAACTTTGAAAAGATCACCACTATATTGTTAGTGGTAATAACCCAAAGAAAGTGAAAATGTACTGAAAATGAATTGTCCAATAAATTTGATGTGATTCCTAATCTTTAAATGTTTTTTTTTTAGTATTTAGAATCATGCACGCTCATCCCAACAAATAAATGGGAGACAACATTCCAATAAATTTGATGTGATGCCTAATTTTTAAATGTATTTTTTGAGTATTTAGAATCATCCACACTCATCCCAACAAATAAATGGGAGACATCACTAAAACCCATAAACTAAGTGAATTATTGAACATAAACCTCACATTGAAGTAGTAAAAAAGTTTTATCATAAAAACATTAATGAACAAGTGCCACTATAGTGGTGATGTGGCGATGTCCCTGTTATTAATGAATTATAAATTGTTATAGATAGTAGTTATATCATTGTCTTTACACAACCAAAAATTGAGAACCGCAACAAAGAAAAATATGGTAATGAACCATAGTAGTGGCAATGAATAGAATTGTTACTCTGTGTGTTATTGGATTGTAAATAGCAAAACATAGCCATAATTTGTTACCTTTTCTCATTGTAAGTTTGTCATACTATTTACCTTCATCGAGATTCATACATTTAATAATAATAATAATAATTTATTTTTAAGGTCACGATCAAGCCAGACACCAATTGGTGTATGAGACCCCCTTGTTTGTGGAAAGAGGACCCCTTCTACGCAACGATTTGACTACTAAAGTCTATGAAGATGTACATACCCTACTCTCCTCTGGATTTGAACCTATTACCTCTAAAAAGAAAACACGTGTTCTTAACCATTAAGCACACTCAAACTGTACACAAAACATTGTTTTGTACAAACTCTCTAACCGTACTTTATGCAACTCCTATTTTAATATAAAAAAGGGATAAATTAAATACCAATCATTGCTTCCCACATTTATGTAAGTGGAACATTATTCTATTCAAACTACCAAACGTTGCTTTATGCAACTCCGATTTAAACAAGTGTTGCATGGCAGTGTAGTCCCTGCCAGGTTGGAATGGGAATAAATGCACTGTTACGGCAGGATCGAGTACAGACACGTGGGAAGCAAGTTGAAATACATGTGGTATCCATGCAAAAGATGACTTTGTGGCAGCGTGTCACTGGCTAGTGACAAGACATTTGGCTTGTAAATGACCCCCTAAGGTTAATATGCGAACGAGGCGGTTTTTTCCTGGGGTGTTTATAGTTCAAACATGAGATTTAGAAAATTTCTATCTAAATGACTTGCAAGAAAGGTTCCTGGAAAAAGGGACTAGGAAGCACAGACATTAAACATTCAAATATAATAAACACAATTTCCTGACATCCAGCATAGTTGAATGCAAATTAATTTAGCATTTTCGAATTTGTTTTCTTCAAAATTTATCAAATATTAATAATGTCTTGCAACAAATGTTCCTGGAAAAAAGGACCAGGAAACACACACAGTAAAATTCTAAACTAATAAAATCAATTTCCTGACGTCCAACATAGTTGAAGGAAAAAAAAATTTAGCATTTCCGAATTAGTTTTCTTTGAAATCTATCAAAAATTAATAATGTCTGTTACATATTTCTGGAAATTTAAATGTGTTTGTCATATAGATTGGGATTGGGGCTCCCGCGGATCATAAAAGAAATAATTACAAGAAATGGGATTGTAGAAAGAAGAAGTACGAAGTGCACGACAATAGAGAGGAAGACCTAAAAAGAAGAAATTGGAAAGTATTATTCTTTGGTTAGAGATTTCTATTTAAACAAGTCTAATATTTGGATTGATAAATAAAACAAGATGACTTCAGTATAGACTTACTATGAAGCGAATGTGTTTTTGTTGGTGTCGTCGATGGTCGCTCGAATCATGCCAACTGGTTGTTTCCCTTCGTCGACGAGGTTGTCCATTCTCCGTTGGAACCATTCTTCAATGTAGCTTCTCATGGGGGCCACGTTGATTTTATCTTGGATTTCTATGTCGAAAAGCTTGTTTTCTAATTTCCTTAGATCCATAGAAATACTATGCAGAGCCTGTTCAATTTCTTCATTGTGTGTCGAATAGTCCAATAGCTAGTTCTCGGCCTCATCTACACGATATTCAACTATGCCGTAAAACTTTTCAAAAGACAACCCCTTTAAAATATCAAGTTGTTCATCGAAGGATTCTTTGGTCATTGACAAGGATTTGAGGATTAAGTTTGGGTCTTGAACCTCGTTGGAACTTCCAGCTAAGTCTATTTGGGCTAGGTTACTGAATAATTCTTCTTTTTATCATATGGCTTGTTCACGTGATTCGACAATGAGCTACAAGTTCTTAATTTTCTTTTGTCAGCATCCTTTTATTTTTTTGGTGCGCTTTAGGGAGGGGAGACCCTCTTGTCTTCTTTTCAGATCCGAGCTATTGATGGCATGGTTGGCAAAAGGGGTCAATATATGTTCATAGAAACATTGATCATCTTTTAAATTTGTCTGCAAATTTTGGTGCAAATCATCTACCCTCTTTCGAAAGGAAGCTATATTTTGTGATGTTTCCCAGGCTTTAGTAACTAGCTGCATTATTTTCTTGATGTTATTCTCTACAATGGTTCTACACGATGCAAGGAAGTTGGAGAATCCTTTTAACCTGGATGCAGGGGTAGCAGACACGGTTTTTTCTAAAGGACTGGCAAACCCAGGGGTCGCAATGAAAGCTTCCTCTAAATCCTTGATGTAGTAGTTCAGTCTGGCATTCTCCTCTTCAATTCCTCCAATGGAATCATCAAGAGCATCACTGGTTACGCGGTGAAATAGGGAGATTTGGGACGGTTGCATTTTACTAAAATTATTCTCTGTATGAGATTTGCCTTTCTTATTTGTTACATCTCTCTTTTCAATGACCATATTTTTAGATTGGCTGTCAAAAACAACGCTCTGGAATACGAAGGATTCATCTTCGTCAAAAATGTCGGTCTCAATTATTTACATTGTAGAACTATGGTGCATGGCGTCTATGGACATGCCAATTTTGTGTATGTGCTCAATTTCAACTTCAACTTGCATCTACTCACTCTCAATTTCAGGTTTGTCCCCCTGCCCTACAATGTTTTTTCTTTTCTTCGTAAGGGGAACTTTGTGAGAACTATCAATTTTTGTACGAGCAGGGTTCTTATCTCCTCGTCCGTTTGAAGATTTATGGGTTGCTTTCTTACTGGAGTGGGCCATTGAAGTGATGCTCTGTGATGTCATGCTCTTGGGAGTGTTGGTGGGGGATTGGCCACTTTTCTCACCGGATACTTTTCCCTGTTGTCTGTACAACTTAGTCGCGCTTTGCAATGTCTTTACGTCGCAATCGTCAGAAGCAGGAGTGTTGTCGTCACTGTCTCTGTCTTCAGTCAGGCATATATTCATAAAGGAGTTTCTAAAGCCAACTGATATTAAATGTTCTCGAAAAATCCCATTAGGGTCGAACCTTTCTAGCCTTTCAGCATATGCCAGGTTCAAGTTCTTGAAATGGCCTGCGAATTTGTCAATGTTGTTAACATTTCTGCACACGAAGTCCCCAACTTTCCAGGGCAAAGGAATGAACTGTTTTTTTTCTTGTCATGGAAAAAATGCAACCAGTGTTTGTATTGCCTTTCTATTTCTGTAACAAACATCTTGTATGTGATGTGGCATGGAAGGAAAGAAGGATTTTCCTTGGAGCCAAAGACCATTAGCACACTATGATTTTCCTTTTGTTCAAGTGTGCCCTTCTTGTTCAAAAACTTGGTTGCCTGGCCAGACATCTGGGGAGCATCCTTTCCTAACAATAAATCTTTGAAAACTGAGACAAAGCCATTAAAAACCTCATAAAAACAATGGGAGGCCTTGTGCCTCCAGAGGGCCTGGTGCCAAAATGTTACTGGGTCGAATTCACAATTTATTTTGTTGGAAAGAGACAGTTTTGGAAACGGATAGCAATGCACTATTGCGAAAATCAAGTAGGAAGACATATAAAATTTATTCAATTCTTTGAATCGTGACAATTGGGAACATATTTCAATGGAAATTAGCTTGCCCCAATCGAAAATGAATTGTTCGTTGACTGTGTAGTACAAAATATAAATAACCATACGGGAAACACTTGCCAAGGATTCTTGTCCCATTATTCTTGTGAACAGCCTAGCAATTTTCCGGAATGGATTTCTAAAGGAACTTACCTGCAACTTTGTGATATCTTCAGGGACTGTTGTCGGGTCTTCCAGGAACTCAGGTAAGATGTCCAACCTGTTATCACGTTTTTCTAGGAACTGTTTGCAGTCTTCTTTTCTAAAGGTCAATGTTGGCTCTGGCAGCTTTAACACCTTGCGGAAGACCTGAGGTGACAAAGAAACAGGGGAATGGTCACGCAGTGGAATAATTCTTTGGCTTGAAATATATTTTTCAGCGCACTAAGAGACTATCTCCTTACAGTAAAAAACCTTAGGGACGCAACCTGCACGAGCGATTCCAGAGGTCCAAATCACTTCGTTCTGGGCGGAACAGGATGAATAGTAAGAGTATGCCCTGGACCACTAGAAGTTCTGGTCCTGATGTCTGAAGATATTGACTGTATCTCCACAAAACTGTTGTCGACCTGCTACCATAAGTTTACAAGAACATTTGTTTTCTCTAGACGATGTTTGAAATGAAGAGTTGGAAGGGATAATACAATGATGTGCAAATCTTGGTCCAATGCGTGTGAATGGGAGATTTCCTCGAGACTTTCTCTCATTAATGACAATTTCAATGGTTGTTGCATGAATCTCTGTTAGCATTAAAGACTAGTAATTGCATACATAGAAGTGTGAACATGGCAGATACGATAATGAGCAATTAAGCATTGGAGATTTCCTGAACGGGCTAATGTGACGAACCGTGTTTGAGATGAACAATTGGAATGGAAAATATAACTCCGTGCATATATTGGTTTAATGTGTATTAATGGGAGATCTCCTCGAGCGTTTCGCTCATTAATGAAAATGTTGACGGTTCCTGTATGTTGAGTTGTTAGCATAAAAGGTTACTAATTGCATATTAAGAAATAAGTACGAAGGTCGCGGGGACGGGGAAGAGCAATCAAGGAGTGTCTAATTATCGAAAGCAGTCGGGTGGGCTTCAAAACAGGGTTACAAGGGACAACTGTTGGAGGTGAGGGCGCAAGGGTTAAATTGTATGTCTCGGAGAGGACATGATAGGACAGTCCAAAGGTCTATTTGTATATCGCGGAGGTCCGAGTAATGTTTGCAAGACATGGAACACTGGAGGTGCAAACGTGGGCCGCCTATCCTGGAACCCGCAATCGAAAAGGTGGCTCAAGTATGAAATAGAGAAACCACTGGGCGGATTCATTTTTGCCAATATATCGAAACTTGTAATATATATCCCATTGAACCTTGGTCGGGTACAGTAAACAGTGACTAAGAAGTGGAGATTTCATGAACCCTCCAACCCGAGGAACCACGAAAGAGATTCCATGAAATGGGCAAGTATGGAAAGTTATCGGACGGTCAAATTGTATATCACTGACACAGACTACACCCTCTGCCTCGACATAGACCTCTGCGCTGACCTCCCGGTCTTAAGGATCGTTCTAACTCTAACTTCGAGCCGGAGCGGCTCCTTCGATTCACCCTTGGAATCTTCCTTAAAATTGGGCCACGGGTCTATTCTGCTCCTCTCAATCTCTAGGCCGGTTACTGCTTTCTTCACGACAGAAGAACAAAAAAATCGGGTTTCGGGGTTTTTTTGATGTTGAGATGTAGGTGACCTCTCGTCCTCCGGATTCTCGACTCTCCGAATCCCGATGTGACTTCACAAGGATGCCCTTCCACTGTAAAACCACTATCAACGACTGTGATCGGTCACTAAAATCAACGGCTCCAGATCTCCCTCAGGGTTTCGCGACTTCAAATGCTGAAGTGCTTTTACCTCCGCTTTCCCCGATCTCTCGAAAGCCGATTCCCCGATATGACTCCTCTTCGGGACTTTCTCCGAAAGTCTAGATCGATGCCATACGTCCTCAAGGATGGACGGTCCTCGCCGCTTCGAGGTTTTCACCGTGGAAATTCCCGATGCCTCACTATGATGAGATGACGTCAACAGGGTCCCACACGGAGCTCTCCTCTTTTCGGAAAATTGGACTTCGTGATTCCAAGTTGCAAGTCCTCCTTGTCTCCCTGACTCGCGAAATGTCGATCCCCGACTTCCCTCGGATTTCTGACACGCATCCCAAGTGGATGGACGGTTCAGATCAACCCTCGGGTTTCGCCAATTATATAAACCCAATCCACTTACCTATGTGAGTCCCGATGACCGAAATGTCGATGGGCTTCTGATCTCATCCACGTGTCCCGACTGATGGACGGTGTCGATCCTTTATGGGGTTTCCAACATGGATTTTCCCTGATCACTTGCTCACATGACTTCCGATTTCGCAAATGTCGAAATCCCGATGGCCACACCTCAGGTCGAAACTTTCCTCCTCCCGTTCACGAAGCTTAAACCTCGTGCAACTCCTGGTCAATCCAACGGCTAACGGGTGTCTGTGTGACGATCCGACAGTCCACAATCTCCTGAGCTTGAACTCTGGATGTAGTTGTAACCTTCTCAATTCTCTGGCAGATATGACGGCTGGCAGGATTTCGCTAATCCTCCCCACAGATTCCTGACCGTCGGTTTCTTTCCTTTGATGATTTCTACGAAGGAACCCAAGGACTCTTCCCTGGACTGACCCGCTTGCGCTACAAACTTTCGATGTCCCTCAATGTTTTCAAAGGCTTTACTCCTCCTGAGCTTCTCACAACTTCGAGCCTCAAAGAGGATCTTTGCACGCACTCCTTGCGGCAACCTCCAAACACCTGAAGTGTTAAACGCTCTTCGACCTTGCGCACACTCTGCAGCAACGACCTCTCAATGGCTTCGCTCAGTTCGCTCCTCTGAGACTCCTCTCAGCCTGCGCAATCCTTGCACGGCTCCTGCGCCTGTCTGCACTTCTGAATGAGAACAAGAGCTAAACTACCTGAGCCTTCTGTCAACGCACTCCTTGCGGACAACTTCGACTGCACTCCTTGCATGAACCTTGCCCAGAAAGAGAAACAATTGAAACTCATTCCTCCTTTCCTTCAGACTTCAAACTCAAACATGAAAGCATATACACAGCACATAAAGCAAATGTATAACAGGAAGCAAACATTCATGAGCATATCATCCATACACAGGGAACAACACAAAACCATGAATTTGAATCGACCTCTTTCTATTAATTCAAATGTATGTACATGGGTGTTTCTTACACAGCTCTCCACATGCTCTTGCTCTTCCTTCTTCAGAATAATGTTAAAATGCACAATGAGGGTGTCTATATCTCGTTTCCCTCTTGCGCTCTCAAACTGTCTAATCTAGAATTAAATTCTATCTACCTGCATTAACTACTTTAAATGCATCCTACCTACTAAGGACGAGAGCGTATGGCTCAAGGTCCGATTACATTATACAAGTGTGCTTCATCTTAATGGTTCATTTAAGATCGCGCAACAACTTCCAAGGTGATTTCAAAATTTACGTTGGCTTGTCCAGCTGTCTCTCGCTTCCACGCTGGTTCGCTTGACGTGGGAGATGCTCCTGCATCATACTCCCTCCCTTGAAAATTTTCATGGGCTCCTGTCCATGAGCTCACGCACAGTCTGTCCATGCTTCTGTATCTCCGCTTCGTTTTCCCAGCTGACATCTTTAACTGGATGGTTCTTCCATTTGACCAGATACTCAAAGTATTCTTTTCTTCTGGTCTTTTTACTGACTCTCTTGTCCAGTATGCACTCCATCTGTGGCTTCTCTGCAACTGGCATCTGCCTTTGCCACTGGATCATTGGCTGCTCATCTCCAGTGTTTCTTTCTTCAGCCTTATATGGGTACAAATCCGAGATATTGAATATCGGAGAAATTCTGATCCCATCGGGTAATTCAATCTCATAAGAATTTGCCCCACATTTCTTCAAGACCCTACATGACCCGATTTTCTTCATCTTCAGCTTATTATATGTTCCTCTCGGGAACCTTTCTTTTCTCAAATGTGCCAGAACCAAATCACCAACCTCAAACTGAAGTTGTCTTCTATGTTGATCTGCCCTGTGTTTATATTCCTGGCTTTAATTCTGCAATTGTTCCTTCACCTAGCTGTGAAGTTCTTTCATTGCCTCCGCGAAATCTTCTACACTGGCGCTCCTAGTCACAGTTTGTTCTAAATCCCTCAGTTCAGAAATTCCCCTCGGCTGCATGCCATAAACAACCTGAAATGGACTTTGTCCTGTGCTCCTGTTAACAGAGTCATTATAAGCAAACTTTGCCTGTGGTAATATATTGTCCCACTAGTTGTGGTGTTTTGTCACCAAGCTTCTCAGCAAGTCTCCCAGACTCTTGTTCACCACTTCTGTCTGTCCATCCATTTGAGGATGATAAGTCGAACTAAATGCCAAGTTAGTTCCTAGATTCTTCCATAAGGTCCTCCAAAAATTCCCTATGAACTTAGTGTCTCGATCCGAAACTATGCTTCTTGGCAAACCATGAAGTCGAATGACCTCTTTGAAAAACAGGTTCGCAATGTGAGTTGCGTCACTGGTCTTCTGACATGGAATGAAGTGTGCCATTTTGGAAAATCTATCCACCACCACAAAGATTGAATCACACCCTCTTTGTGTTCTTGGCAACCCCAATACAAAATCCATGCTAATTGCATCCCACGACCTCTCTGGTATAGGCAATGGTTGATAAAACCCCGCATTATGTCTTCTTCCCTTCGAATGCTGGCAAACTCTGCATCTGTCCACGAATCTCTTGACATCTGCTCGCATTTCCGACCAAAAATATGACTCGTTCAATTTTGCGAACGTCTTGTCGTGACCAAAGTGCCCTGCCAATCCTCCACTGTGTTTCTCCTTTAACAGATTCTCCCTCATGGAGCATTTTGGAATACACAGTTGATTGCCTCTGAACAACAATCCTTCCTGGATCATGTATTCTATCCATGGGCTTCTGTCTCTGAGAACTGGATTCTCAGCCACTTCATATGCCTCCTTAAAATCTGAATCATCTTTGTACATGTCCCTGAGATCATCAAAACCTAACGTTTTGACTTTGAACTCCTACAACAACAAACACTTCCTGCTCAAAGCATCAGTAACTTTGTTAGCAGTACCAGAAATATGTTTTATCACAAAAGTGAAATTTTGCATATACTCAACCCATTTGACATGTTTCTGATTCAACTTTTCCTGTTGAGTCACAAACTGCAGTTCATGATTGTCACTGTATAAGACAAACTCTTTGGGTATCAAGTAATGCCTCCATTTCTTCAGTGTCTGTATGATAGCGTAAAATTCCTTATCATAAGTGGAATATTTCAACTTTGCTTCATTCAGCTTCTCGCTGAAATACGTTATCGGCCTATCTTCTTGACTTAAGACTGCCCCGATTGCAAATCCGCTTGCATCACATTTCACTTGAAATGTCTTCTGGAAATCCAGTAACACCAAAACCGGTTGTTCCGTGATTTTCTCCTTCAACAGATTAAAACTCTTCTCGGCCTCTTCAGTCCAGTGAAAAGACTTGTGTCTTTTCTTCACTGTGTCCAACATCGCTGCGCTAATTCCACTAAAATTCCTAATGAATTTTCGGTAGAAACTAGCCAATCCGTGAAAACTTCTCACCTTGAATACATTCCTCAGTGATGGCCAATTCTTGATTACCTCCACCTTATCTGGATCCATCCTCAACTCATTTGACGAAATAACAAATCCTAAATAAATGAGCTATGTCTTCATGAATGAGGACTTCTTCATGTTTATCAACAACTTCTCCTGTTGTAACCTCTTTATCACAATAGCCAAGTGTTTCAAATGCTCTGTCTTCGTTTTACTGAAAATCAGTATGTCATCCAGATACACGATGACAAATTTCCTGATGAACTCCTTCAGGACTTCGTTCATCAACCTCATGAAGGTACTTGGTGCATTTGTTAAGCCAAACGACATAACAAGCCATTCATACAACCCCTCGTTTGTTTTAAATGTTGTCTTCCATTCGTCACCTTCTCTCATGCGGATTTGGTGATAACCACTTTTCAAATCAATTTTGAAAAGTATTTTGCTCCACTCAAGCAGTCCATCAGATCATCCATCCTTGGCAATGGAAATATGTATCTGATGGTTATCTTGTTGATCACCATTGAGTCAGTACACATCCTCCAGCCTCCATATTTCTTTGGGCTGAGTACTGTCGGAACATCACATGGACTCAAGCTTTCCCTGACCAAACCTTTGTCCAACAACTCCTGGACTTGTCTTTTGACCTCTTCATTCTCTTGCGGCGTCAATCTGTATGCGGCTTTGTTTGGCAAACTAGCTCCTGGTATGAGATCAATATGATGACTCACACTTCTGATCGGTGGCAACGAACGAGGTAGTTCGTCCGCTACAATGTCAGCGAACTCTTCCAGCAGTTCCTGAACCTCCTCTAGTAAATCATCCACTCTGGTGCTAGTCAGAACAATCCTCGGCTTCCTGACCACAATGAACTGTGGATCCTCCTTCTTCTTAACCTCGGTAAGGAGTTCCTTCCCACTCATGAGAAGTAATGTGTTGCTTACTTCAGGATTCACCTTCTTATCCTTAATTGGAAGCAACATGTGTGTCCTCCCATTCTTCTCCAGGGTGTATGTGTTCATTCTCCCATCATGAATCACATTTCTATCATATTGCCATGGTCTACCCAGCAATAGATGGCAAACATCCATATGAATGACATCACATAATATCTTATCATTATATCCTCCTATCTTAAATGTCACCAAACATTGTTTAGTGACATTTACCTGATGTCCCTTTTGTAGCCACGAAACTTTATATGGGCTTGGATGATCAGTCGTCTCCAGCTCCAGCTTCTCTACCATCTCAGTTGAAACGAGATTGTTCGTGCTACCGCTGTCCACAATGACCTTGCATACCCTGTCCTTGGTCTTGCAATCAGACCTAAAAAGTCTGGTCCTTTGGACTAAACTTTCCACCTCTTTCTCTGGTGTCAAAAGGACTTTTCGCATCACCACTGATCTTCCGCCTTCAGCGTCTTCTGCCTCAACATCCTACCTCTATGCCTTGGCGATGTGAGCTTCTCCAGTTTCTTTCTTTCTATCTGGACACTCATAAGAATTATGCCCATTCTTTCCGCATGTGAAGCATGTTATTACTCCACCTCTTCCTCTTCCTCTTCCTCTACCTCTAGTACGAGGAAAAGTGTCGTTGTTAGCATAATCTCCTCTCTGCTCAGTATGTTGTCCTCTCTGTTCAGCATATGGCCCTCGCTGTGAGGTTCCACCTCTCTCTGTTCTTTTGTATTTAGGCTCAGACCCGAACTTCCAGTCTTCCTTGGGCTTCTGATATTTATCCC
>ML795108.1:221730-255653 GCA_009831015.1 Picea engelmannii
GAGTTCGAAAGTGCCAACCTGGCAACCGCAGCCATAAAATTGGCTATGTATGGAAAGGAACAACGGCCCGACACTCAATTTGTATATGGCGGACGTCCGGGTGCCAATTTTTTCGTACCAGTGTGTTCAGTTGTCACTAGCAAGACCATAATTAATGTATATTAGGAAGGACATGAAGTCAATGGAGATGGAAGGCAGCGACAGATACTTTGAAATATTTGTGACGCTTGGTAGAGTGAATATTGCGAGTTTGAGGAGTCTGTGGTGGAATCGTACATCACGGAAGTTTTGAGTGCAATATGTATATCACGGAACAAGAAGTAGCAGAGTTCAAAAGCGCCAACCCGACAACTGCGGCCATAAAATTGGCTAAGTATGGAAAGGAACAACAGTCGGTCAGATTCGTTTTGTGAGGATATAGATGGAGATGAAGATATGTTATCCCGCCAACGCTGGAACCCGTGATCATAGAAAGGTGACTAAGTATATAACTAGAAAGCGATAATAGAGGGGAAGAAGAAAAGGGGAAAAGGGCTAATTGTCTCACAGTAGAACATCTATTGTTCGTTTACTAATGCCAATCTTTTCGAACCCTTGGTGAGTTATTACTAGTAAACACATAAATTGCAAATCTCAGAAGTTCTTTGGGTGCAATATATATATGACAGAACAAGGAATAGAAGTGTTGGATACCGCAAACCCAGGACCCAGTGGTTAGATAATTGGCTAAGTATTGAAAGGGATCGCGGTCGATCAGGTTCATGGTGTGAAGATATAGATAAAGATAAGCATCTGCGAATCCAGGAACGGTTCACAAATTACGTTCAAATCCATAAACAATAGAAAGAGAAAAAAAAAGTAGCGGATGGTTGGGCTCGTGACGGGGCATTCCAGTGGACAAATTGTATATCGCGGAACTCCGGGCACTGTTTGCAAGTCGCGAAAGATTCGAAACACAATTTTGAGGCCGTCAATCTAGGAACCCGCAATCGAAAAAGTGTCCAAGTATGGAATAGGGAAACGTTGACCCAGACTTGTTTTCGCTAATTTATTGAAATTTGTAATAGTTTTGCCATTACTTGGGAAGATCTTCTTTGCATGTTTCTGGACAAGTTCTGTAGGGATGGTTAGTCCTCGAGACTTTTACTTATTAATGACGATCTGTACGGTTGTTGCATGATGGGGTTTTAGTATTAAGCATTTGGTGTTGCATATTTGGAAAGAAGTACGACGATGGGCAGAACACGAAATAGTGACCAGGAATTGTAGATTTTGTGAACCCGCCAACGCGAGGATCCAAAATAGGGTCACAAGGTCTCCCCAGAAGACACTAGACCCCGATGGTCAAATTGTATCGCTCGCAACATTTGAATTCATAATGTGTAACATGGAAGACGGGACGATGTAGGAGTCCAGCAGTCAATTTGTATATGGCGGAGGTCCGGGTGCCAATTGTTTCGTACCAGTGTGTTCAGTTGTCACTAGTAATACCATAATTAATGTATATTAGGAAGGATGTGAAGTACTTTGAGATATCTTGCGAGTTCGAGGAGTCCGTGGTGGAATTGTAGATCACCGAACTTTTGAGTGCAAGATGTATATCACGGAGCAAGAAGCAGCAGAGCTTGAAAGCGCCAACTCGACAACCGCGACCATAAAATTGGTTAAGTATGGAAAGGAACGGCGGTCAGTCAGATTCGTCATGTGAGGATATAGATGGAGATGAAGATATGTCAGCCCGACAAACCCTGGAGGTCGCGATCTTAGAAATGCGACTAAGTATAACCAGAAAACGATAATAGATGGGAAGAAGAAAAGGGGAAAAGGGCTAAGTATCTCACAGAAGAAAATCCACTGTTCATTTATTAATGCCAATCTTTTCGAACGCCTGCTGAGTTCTCACTATTAAAAGCATAAATTGTAGATCATGGAAGTTCTTTGGCTTCAAGATGTATATGACAGAACATGGGACATAAGTGTTGGATACCGCAAACCTGGGACCCGGTGGTCAGATAATTGGCTAAGTACTGGCCAAGAGAGTTTTTATATTTATTCCAATAGTATTCATATTAATATCTATTAGTAGATTATTTGTGGTTCAAATGTAAATCATCTTCCAATTTGCAGGATGCTATTCGGTTTACAAATTTCGTTGAAACCAATAAGCAATAGAAAGAAAAAAAGAAGAATATNATATATATATATATATATATATATATATATATATATATATATATATATATATATATATATATATATATGACGCAACAATTTTGTATATGCACTGATATTATCAAATAGAAGAAGCTATAATATATGGAAATTATTGAACAGGAACATGACGTCAACACTTGAGTTGGCTTGTGATAGTCATTAATTCATTCTATTTACGGGACCCTGAAGAATGAAAGCAGAACGGGTCCTTCTATTTCTTTCTTTAAGTATAAGGCAGGTGCCACATAAGTATGGCCCATGAAAAAATATTCTTCCATGTAAAATGTAAGGAACAAACATAGTAGCATTTATTTAAATCGAAGTGTTGGGCAGCAGAAACAAAAGCTTGTCGTCCATTTTTAATGGCACACACACAAAAAAAGGTACAAAATAAAATTAAAAGCAATACAAGAGATTGGAAAACACCATAAAAAAAAACCCGGAAATATTGTATATTCAAATAAGTTGGGTTACAAAATATAGCTGAGATTATTTGTTACAATGACTGCAATTTGGCCTGCCGCCAACCCCAAAGAAAAAAAAAATGTACAATAATGGAGCTTGTGGACAGTCTTTTATAGATTTCAACTTGACGATGAAATGCTCGATTCGTAAAAAACAACGAGTTGAACATCAATTTTGGGTCATGGACTTCATTGATGTTGCCAACTAGATCTATCCCAGCTTTTTGAATAGCTTATCTCTTGTAGATATGGCCTATCTGCATTGGCTGGTTATTGAACATTCCATACTTTGCTAAGTGTTAATTTCCCTTTGTCGTTGAAATCTTAGGGTTTAAGGTGCTTTGTAATGTTCCTGATCATTGACATCAAAGACAACTTAGAAATGTGATTCATGCCCAATTCAAAGACGAGGGAGTGGTTTTATATGACGTCATCTTTGGGGGCAACAAATCCTGTTAAGAAACAAAAGTCGAGACAAAAAAGAAATTCAAGTATGATTTTGACTGCTATTCTCCCTACATTTGATCATGTGTTTGGTTGAAAAGCCTGCCCGAAGATTTGTATGTTGAACTTCTTTGTTTTATTATTGTAAATTGGAAGGGACATCCAAGGCAGCTGCAAAATTTATCTTTGTTAAAGTACATAGCTTCTTCCAGCAACACAAATCCGGCAAGTGTATCAAATGTTGCAGATCACATCATAATATATCGCTCGTCGTAGGGGTGGCAGACATGGCGGCCCACAAAAAATGGTCTGGAATGTTTTGAAGTGACGCCAAATATTACTCCATGCTCGAATACACTTAGAAGGAAAGTATAAAATTGGATACCCACGAACGTGAGAAACTATATGCGCGTTTGAATCAACATTCTAAAATTACAGAACGTTTTATGGCAAAGTTGTAATAGAATTGACAGACAGGCAGTTTCTATGTTAAAGAGTGTTGAGAAACCTCTGGATGCAGTAACAGACTCGACATACAATCCACTTTCGATCACTACTGATACTAATGTCAAGTGTAAGAAGTCGTGACCCCAGGTTCCAAGTAGTTTGACATCCAGACATCCACATTGGCGGTGACCCCAAGCTCCAGATAGCTTCGGCTTTGGACTTTGGCATTGGCAGTGGCAATGGGAACAATGTTATTGACTAAAGTGCGACAATGCGGTGAACAAGCAGGGTTGTCATTGTCAATGCACTTAAACTGCAGGATTGTCAAACCTACAAAGAACATCGACTTTAGTGTTGCTTTCCCACGACAACTACAATGTTGCCCAGAGTCCATAAATCTTTCGACGTTGGGTGTCCTATGCGATAATGACCTTGACATTACAGAAGAAATGCATTTTCCTTATCCAAAGCAAGGGAAACAACAGGAAGATTGACATTAGGTGTAAACAGCTCTGGAATACACCAATACATTAAGGTCTCGTCTAAAGAAATAAATAAAATCATTACATGAAGCTGGTAGTAAAAGGTGATTTTTCATAAACCAAATCATTACTTGAACACGCGAAACTTCTTGCAGAAGGTGGTAGTATAAAGTAATCCTCAGAAAGTGTTGCAAAATCCATAATCCATAACTCCTTCCCATTAAATTTTTCCAGTTACATGTCGATGCAGGCATTATAAAGTTTTGACAATGTCATTCCCTGGTTATATACCCACCTTCAAGTAGGAGGGGAATATTCATGCAAAGAGGGGCAAACTCATCAACCCAGATGCAATCATATGCACAAGAATAGTAAAAAAAAAAAGTGCAGTAGCGATAGAAAGTTGATTGTATGTGGAGTCTATAACTACATCTAGAGGACAATGAACAAACTTTGACAAAGAATATGGCTTTCTATGAAGTTTGTTTCCACACCCAGAAGTAGCTCAACAAACTTTGAAATAAAAACTTCTGTAATTTTAGGATGTTGTTTTAACCACCCATACTCGCGATGATCCAAATGTATAATTTCCTTATGAGTATATTTGTGAATGAAGTAATAGTTGGCGTCATTTCCGAATATTACAAACCATTTTGCAAGCAACGGTAAGTGCGACTCCTCTAACGGAAGACAAATTATTGTGTGCTCTGCAAAATTTGATACACTTGCCAAATCTGTGTTGTTGGAAGAAACTATATACTTCAACAAAGGAACATTTTGCAGGCGACCTAAAAATCCCGTCCAACTCCTAGCAAGAAAACAAAGAATATCAACAAACAAATCTTCAGACATGCTTTTCAACCAACCAAAGCATCGAACACAGGGAGAACATTAATCAGAAGATACTTGTTTTTTATTTCCTGTTTGAGTTTCTGTTGTCTAATAGAGTTTTTTTCGCTCAAAACTGATGTCACATAAAACCATTCTCTTGTCTTTCAATTGGGCTTCAATGGTATCTCTAAGTTGTCTTGCATGTTCATGACCATGAACATTACAACGAAGGCACCTTAAAGCCCAACTCTTTGATGATAGAGATAAATGGGAATAAGTATTTAAAATCAACGTTGGAGGATGACAATATAATCTTTCGTAGATTTTGGTTTAATTCGTCTTAATGGCAGATGCCCTCGATCTTTTCACTTATTAATGCCAATCTTTTCGAATATGTACGTTGAATAGTCACTAATAGCACGTATTAACATTCCCATATCCAAGCAGTTTCTCAAATATGACAACCTGTAACATACACACAATAGTAAAGGGTGACATGACATCAATACCTCTATGGATGACACATTCGTGGATGGCAACGTGGTAGTACAAGATTGCACTGTTACTATGATGATGCCTTTAAAAAGCTAAAATAGCCAACATTGTTTGCAAATTCAAAATGCACACAAAATAAATTATAGGATCCCATAATATTCACTTGTTTATGCATTTTAATGGGAGATGTCCTCGAGCTTTTCGCTTATTAAAGCCAATCTTTTCGAACATGTCTCGTCGGTTGTCACTTTTAAAAGCATAATTAATGTGCATTGGGAAGGATAGAAGGTGGCAGGGATGGAGAGGATAGGAAAAATGCTTTTAAACTTTTCTAAACCCGGAGACGCGTGAACCCACGAAACTTTGAAGACTTGACTAAGTATGGAAAGGTAGGTCGGACATACAGAGTCATTGTAGCTAGAGGCAGGGTTGTGAGTTCGAGGATTCTGGGGTCGAATTGTAGAGCATGAAAGTTTTGGGTGCAAGATGTATACCTCAAACAGGGGTTACCGGAGTTCGATAGCACCTATCTGCGAACCGCGTTCATAAAATTGGCTAAATATGCAAACGAACAACGGTCGATCAGACTCACGATGTGAAGATATAGATGGAGATGACGATTTTCCAGTTTGCCATATCGGGAACCTGGGAGCACATAAACGTGATAAAGTATAGAACCAAAAACGCATAACAGAGGGTAAGAACAAAAGGAAAAAACGAGCAAGTTTAGAAGAAATTGGATAAATATGCAAACGAACGTTGGTTTGCCGGACTCGTGATGTGAAGATATAGATGAAGATGACGATTTGTCAACTAGCTGCCCTGTGAACCTGCGACCACAGAAATGTGGCAAACTATAAAACCAGAAATGCATAATAGACGAGAAGAACAAAAGGAAAAAACGGGAAAGCTTACAAGAGGAAAAATAAAGGGAGAGAAGAATTTTATCGCTCACACAGCAACACCTACTCTCATAACTATGAACCCATAGAAAGACATTAACAATGGGAAAAACATTGCCATCTATGAAATATAGTTGGAACCCGACAAACTCTGGTTCAGGCCATAAGAGATGTAATTTACATCCATCTTAATAGTATTTTTTGGGGAGCCAACTATGAAACCATGTAACAACAGATGCAACTGCAGATGTAGCACCCAACATTGCAAAGTTTAAGCAAACAAGAGCAACCAGCAAATAATAATCCAGTTAAGAAGCACCAAAAGGCCCAACTGCAACTGCAGGACCTGAACACTGCAAAGTTGAATCAAACAACAACAAGCAACATCCAACGAACCAAGAAGCAAGCACCAACCAGTCGACCAGGAAATTCACTGCACACAAGATTGTATCAAAAAACTCGGAGGAAAATGTATTGTAACACATTTGTTAGCCAAATATTTCAGGCTGTGAGACCTGCTAGGTAAAATTCAAAGCTGGCAGGACCTTCCAAAGGCCTGCCTCTGTGCAAGCAACTAACAAAAGTGCGGTTTTCCTGGTTGGTATTTTTCAATGCTGGGAGCCATAAAATTCCTCTTGCAGCCCATCTTTGTATGTGATTACTACGACCATAGAAGCAGGATTGTAATGTTGTCTTCGTCTCGTTCCTGGTCGCCAATGTTCGACCCAAAACCTACCTCCATCAGAGCCACATCGACACACAGGAAAAGGGAATCGTATTTTCTTCTCACATACAAAGATGTTTTGCAAGAAGATTTTGACCCAGGAATCCCCAGCAATCAAATTTCCCACCTGCAAACTGTAGATAGCAAGTGAAACTAATCACGACACCCAAACCCGCTCGTCAATGAAGAACGACAGAAGGCCAATGTTGGACACATAACCTACCTCCATCATAGCCACAGTGACGCACTGCAAAAAGAAATTGTATTTTCTCCTCATATACAAAGATGTTCTTCAAGATGATTTCGACTCAAGCATCCCTAGTAGTCAATTTTCCCACCTGCAAACTGCAAATAGCAAGCGAAGCTAAACATGACACCCAAACCTGTCCGTTAATGGGGAAAGACAGAAGGGCAGTTCTAATCACAGTTGCAGAACCCCAAGCGTGCAAACTGCAACAACACCAACAGGCAAACAAGAACAACAACAACAGGCAAACAAGAACAACATCAACAGGCAAATAAAAAATCGGTGAACATGCAAGAAGCAAGCATGAACAAGTGAACCAACAATTTTGTTGAAGAACAATATTGACGACATTGACTACAGAGAACATTGCATATAAAAATAACGCAAGAAAATGTTTTGTAACAGACCTGTTAAGTAAACATTTAAGTCTGTCAAGCCTTTTAGGTAAACATTTAAGTCTGTCAGCACTGCTCTGTAAACATTTAAGAAATAATGCAGTGTGGTAGATCTCTTACGTGGAAAAAAAAATTATTTTATTATTTTATAACAATAATAAAAAAAATATTAGTAACAATAGTTCGAACAGTAGAGCCTATGTAAAAAAAAAAAAAATTATTCAAATGACAAACTAATATGAAGTCAACTTATAAAAAACTAACTATCTATCTTCAAAACTTTGAATATCCAAACATTTCAAGAAAAAAACAACAACTCAGAAATACCGTATATGATCAAAAAACTTTGGATATGCTAACATATCAAACATTGGGAATAGCGAAGCCGGCAATAAGATCTCCAATCAGATCACAACAAATATGATATTTTTTATTATATAAAAATCAATGTTTTTAGTTCCCTATTACCAACAATAGATATATGCAAATATTTGTGATCAAACGACAAACTAATATGAAGTCAACAAATTATCTATCGCTATAGTCCCTCTACGCCTTCGACATGGACTAATAAATAAATAAAGGATAAATTAAAGATTGAAATTACACTACATGTAGGTCATTCGTATTCTAGCCAATGAAAATTTCATCGTGCATTTGTAAATGGTATTCTCACAGTCAAAAGTCAAAACTTATTAGACATGCATGAACTTTTTTTTATTAAAGTGAATATTTGACTTCATTTTGTAGGAAAGTAAAACAAATTCAACAAGGCTAAACATATATTTTTGTATATTACATAAGTATATTTTGTGTATTGCATTAGAAAGATATTGACAAATTGAAGTCATAAAACATAATCCTATAATGATTGAACCTTCAAATTAACAAAGAATTTAGTTGTTAATTATTGCTTCAGGGTTTGTCTAATGTTCAGAGCCAACATTTAAACCCCGTCTCATATGTTACATAAGTATATTTTGTATATTGCATTAGAAAGATATTAACAAAGTGAAGTCATAAAGCATAATCCTATAATGATTGAACCTTCAAATTAACAAAAAATTTAGTTGTTAATTATTGCTTCAGGGTTTGTCTGACGTTCAGAGCTAACATTTAAACCTCATCTCATATGTAATTAATAATGTTTGTTGAACTTGTTGAAGCTACCCATTAATTAATGTGTGTGTTCATGTCTTTTTTTCTTGGAACCACAGATTGGATTAGTTAGAAGTATTTGCATTGATTGGAGTGATTAGACCACTTAGAAGCATTTACATTGATTATGCTAGTTAAAACTATTTATATTAATTGTGTTGATTTTTTTAGTTACTAGAACAATCATTTCTTAATGTCTTTATGTTAAACTTTAGAAACATTGAATTAGTAATTTTTTTTTATGGCTAAAATGATGATAACAAGATAGAGGAGAATTGATTCCTCTACATAAGAAATAATAACGTTGAGAGCTCTTTAAAGCCGTGACAGATTTGTGTTTCAGGAAAAATACAGTTTTTTAAGAACTTTGTCATTATCCCATAATAACGCTTCAATTGTGATTAAGAACTTTGTCGTTGATCCCATAATAACGCTTCAATTGCGATTAAGAACTTTGTCGTTGATCCCATAATAACGCTTCAATTGCGAGAGCCAATAGTATCATAAACAAATAAAATTTCCTAAAATATTTAATAATGAAAATTACAAACTATGCTAAAAAGTTAGGATATCATGAGATGTATGAAAATTCAAATAAGAGTTAATGCAAGGTCAACAATGAACTCGTTAAGAAGCTGGAAAGAAATAACGTTAGAAGCTACAAGTTTTTATGTCTCTCACATTTACAGAGAAGACAATAGAGACGTGAACATTTTGTCAAAATAGGTGTTTTCCTTGTCCTTTGGTCTTTTAAGATACTCTCGATGGGAGGACGGCAACGAGGGTCCTCCAATTTTGCTGAATCTCTGAAACGAAGTTTACAAGAAATCAATTTTTTGTTTTTATTCTACTTTTCTCAGCTATAGTTTCTCATTCAGATCCAAGATAGAAAGACTCTGGATGGATGTTAGTTACATTGTGAGAAGAAGTTGCCACATCATTTGTTTTTGATTGACAAGTCTGTCGAATGTAAATTCTTATATCCTTTTGAATATAAAGAGAATTTTTCCCGTGGAAAAAAAGAGAGTCAATGATGAACTCACTACAATGGTTAATTCAACATAGACTAATAAGGAAAAGTTGAATTGAAATGACTTAAAATAATGCAATTAACAAAACCTCTTATAATCAAATCCAATTATCTTTGGACATAACAATTAAGTAAAAATTTAGAAAGGTTATTTGTGTATTTATATAAATTAATTAAAACAAATTATAATTAGTTAGCAACATGATATAAGCAATTATTTAAGAATAAAATTATTATAGTAACTATCATTTAAATCAATTTGGTTTGTTGAATATGTGTTCATTTTTTTCTCGATGATATAGGGAAATTTAAAGTTCAAGCACCTTTTCCTTTACACATAAGGGTTCTACACTTATTGAAATTTAAACCTAAGTTGTTTGCAATATAATACCATATCCCAACCACTACATTATAATGTGATAATCAATTATATCTTATATCTTACCTAATTAAAGACCTTTTTAAATTGTGCCATTTCTTTATACTATCTTGGATTACCAAAATCAAAATTATATAAGTCGTTGTAAATTTAGAATTTTTAGAAATATTAAATTATGGAGTTTTACCCCCAAAATAAATAAATAAATAATCATAATTTCATTTATGAAAATGATATTTCATTCCACATATGTTTTTCAACATTTTCAGTACATTGCTAATCAGGCTAGATAAAAATAAATAGACATCAAAACCTTTATCTGAAAATAGTTTAGATCACGAGATGTTTTGCATATCCCCCCTTATAGATCACCATCACATAACAAAACCAAACATCATTTATGGGAGTCTAAAAAAACAAACCAGAATAACCAAAAAGCCTAATAGGAGATCTAATCCATCCTTTTAGATACATAGTCCAAATATTAAGCTTATAATTAATAGTCATCCAAAACCCATTGCACAAAAAAATTGTTTAGATTTTGTAGCTAAAACAGATTAAAAGATAGGTGCATGATACTCTAGGGCTTGATCATCTCAAGATTCCATAACCTCCATAAGGCTAGAGGTAATTTGTAGCTCTTCTTTCGATAATGCATATGCTTGTTGGTTCCTCTCACGATAAATATGTTGAAATGTAACATAGGAAAATGATGCCATGATCTTGCGAGTTTCTTTGTATATAGCTTGAAGGATGATATTCTTCAATCGCCTTTCTCCCTTAATCTATTGAATTGCCAACAAGAAATCCCTGAATATTTGCAGGCACAAAGCTTCCTTCTTTGTTGCTAAAGTCAAAGCCGATTTTAATGCAATTAGTGTTGCCAGATTATTTGAATCCCATCCTATATTAGCTTTAAACCTTATGGAATGAAAAATAGACAAATATAATGTCCCCCCTGCTCCACGCATTTGAGGGGTTCCTTGTGCAACTCCATTAAAATAGATCCATCCACAAGAAAAATCGATGATCTCCTCACATATCTGTCTTGTAGACTTTTCAGGCTCGGATTGGGGGAAATGGTTTAAGATGGAAATACTTTGAGCAACAATCTGCATAGGGAGAGATACTTTCCCTTAAAATATACAAGAGTTCCTCGATATCCATATCCCTAAAAGAAGTAGGATCGGCGAAGCTTTAATCTGGTTATTATCATGTCATTAATCCACCAATTTAGAGCTTCTTCTAGATTATTTCCTTACCAAGTAGATTGTGCCTTGAGCAAACCAAGCACCTCTTCCCATACTCGGCATGTATATGAGAAAAATAAAAATAAATGATAAATCAACTCATCACACATAAAACATAACTAACAAATAATCAAGCCTAAGAATCCTCTTTTATGAACATTATTTCATGCTAGGACCTTATTTGACAAAACTAACCAAGCAAAAATGTGCCCTTTTAATGGACACTTTAGCTTCGAGATCTTCTGCCACCACCACTTCCTTTCCCCATCACCATCCAACTCACATATTGACTTGTAACCTAGTTTTGGAGGATAAAACCCCAATTTTGGGTTCTTGGACCATACAATCGAATATTTGTTCTTAGTAAGCCTGACATGAATTTTTTTTTAATTACATGTGAAAGCCACCCAAAATTTAACATCCTCCCCAAACAAACCAATTGAATTGGCTAACAACCACTCCTATTTCCAAATTGCAATAGAAAATGGATCTGTAATCTATGCTAGATAAAGCATGCCTTTTTCTCCAAGGCCCCTTGTAATATGCTTAGGAAGTTTATGGAGTTTTCCACATCCTACCCATAGGTCCTCACCCAAATGTAAACTTTGACCATCCCCAACTGTCTAGGTTGGCCATTGACCTATAACAAGAAACATAAGAACATAATCCTTCCATATAATTGAAACAATCTTGGAATGCTTTATGGGCCTCTGAATCCACTCCTCCACAATATTAGGACTTATATATTTATGGAACACTACTTTGCACCATAGTCAAGTACTTGCAATCGGCCTCCATATGTTTTTAGTGGCCAAAGCTCTTGCAAAATAGTGTATATGTTTTAACCCCCAACCACGTAACTCCTTTGGTCTAGCAAGCCTCTCCCACTTGACAAGAGGTATACCCTTTTTGTCCTAACCACTAGACCACAAGAATATGAAGTTGATCTATCTTAACTTGTTTAAAAACCCTTTTGGAATGAAATCCAAGAACATCCAATAGACCGAGATGGCCTCAAGAACTGACTTTACTAGAGTGAGTATGCCCCCAAGAGATCCATCTACAACACCACATAGCCAACCTTTTTCAAACTTGGCTAATAACCAATTCCAATCCTATTTTACATATTCATCTGGCTTGATTAAAAAACCCAAATATTTCAACCCTACTTGAAGATCCACCTGAGAGAACATAAACATCTAGTTGTATGCTTTAACATCTAAATCACTAAAACCCCAAAAAGAAATAGTAGACTTCCCTGTGTTAATCTTCATACTTGTAGTAGAGCAATATAAATCTAGCACTTTCTTCAATTTTAAAGCAACTCTAGGAGAACCATCACAAAATAATAAGATATCATTCACAAAGAGGAGATGGGATAAAAAGATATGCCCCTTATCTTCAGACCTTTGAAACTACCATCTCGCTTTGCCTCTAACAATGCCATACTTAAAACTTCAACAACAATAAGGAAAAGTAGGGGCGATAAGGGGAACCCATGTCTTAATCTCCTATTGGGCTTGAAGAAACCAAATGTAGATCCATTGATTAAAAGGGAAAAACATACACTTGTAACACAGTTCATCACCCTCCCCGCATGGGGTGATGGGAACACAAACTTTGGGGAATCCAACCCCCGAGGATGGATTATCCTCCATTGAATTGGCACAAAGGACAATGTTGGGACCCGAGCCCGAGGATGGTTTGTTAACTGTTGATCTAAGCCAGTGATCAATGTTGGGCATCAGACCCGAGGAAGCAAGTATGCCATGGCAGATGGACTCCCATGGATCCAACGTCCTCCTACATGAAGAAGAGGATCGACAACTCATTAACCTGGATACAGAATTAAATAACCATAACTACTCATACCTTGGCCTCGTCTCGGCCTTCCCCCGACATGAATAATCTCAGTTTAATGACCAATTCCTCGAGGATAATGGAATCAACAAAGCTCAGCGAAACGACAGATCTCCAGTAGAGATAAATCTTCTTTTCCAGTGATAGCATCACCCCTATGAGCAACTAGTGGTCTCCTTGCGGCGATTAGTGGGTTGGTCACCCTCTAGCATAGGTCTCCTACCCTTCTATTCACACCGTTGTTAGTATTTTCATGGCTCCTTGCCATGGTTACCCCAGAGGGTATCATCGTGGCTCAAGAGCCCCTACAAAGTCCTCCTCCCGCCAAGTCGAAGATGAATGACCAACCTCGAGAGTGCAACAATAATCCTACAATGCAACAATCAATTACCACAAAAACACTCCTCATCACTTTCAAAGGCATCTAAATGAGCTTGAAGTCGAGGCTAGTATGGAGCGAACTATGACTACATACTCGGAGGTGGCATAAGTAACCATAAGGTAGGTCCCAGACGTTGGTACTACACGAGCTCACGAGACCATGTATTGAAAAACTATGTAATTATATTGGCATATTAAAACTTTCATGGGATGGATGCTCCAAGCTCGCGAAGACGCCTATAACACAACCCAACTACAGTTGGATGGCCTACACTTGTTGATTAGGGAAATTTTCACTCGCCTTATGTCCTCTAGTAGCATTTTGTTGGCATCTGTTCTTATCCACAATGCTTGGTCCTACCCAGGCCAACCTTAGGGGAGAAACCCCAGGATACTCCGGTGGAGCCTCCAGCTCCATGACCGGTAGGTACCTCTTCTCAATTTTGAATCCACCACAACATAAGGAAAACATTTGAAGATCTCTGTAATAGTTTTTTTTAGGATTGTTTTGTTTATCTGGTTTTTAAGACTCTTTGGAAAAACTCTAAGCAAACTTTATGGACAGATGATTTATGCCTCTGCTACTGGTCTGATTTCCCAAGTGGCAAGCCAACAACATGGATCTTTTGTATGTATGATTTCATGATAAATTAATAGAAATTTTGCCCGTGAGCTTACAAAAAAAAACACAGTTCATCACCCAATTGACAAAATGAAGACAAAAACCCAAGTGAATAAGCATCAATCTAAGGTACATCCAACTTACCCTATCATATGTGTTTGATAGGTCAATTTTAACAACCACAACATGCAGACCTTTGGATTTGATGGAGTGTAATCCTTCCTATGCAACCCCAACAACATCATGAGTTTGCCTCCCATTTAGAAAGCCAAATTGTCCCTGAGAGATTTACTTAAACAATATACCCTTCACCCCTCTAGCAATAATTTCTGCCATGATCTTATAAACACAATTGCATAAAGATATAGGTATGTATTCTTCAAAACTTGATGGATTTGAAGTCTTTGGAATTAAAACAATGAAGGTGGAGTTAAACGAGGCCAACATCTTTCCTGAGGAGAGTGATTCTTCCACCACCCTCAATAAATCTATGCCAATTATATTATAGAGCCCTAAGAAAATCTCCACAAGCCACCCATCTGAGCCTGGGCTTTAATCTTTTGGAAGCTATACAAAATTGTCTTTAATTCATCTTTTGAAATCTCTTCCACGAACCCCACATTATTGCCCTCTTCCACAAAGCTAGGAAAATAAGCTACCATTCTAATTACTTCGACAATTGTAGTTATACCTTCATCTCTAAAGATCTGCTTAAAATGATTAACCTCGACATTGGCTATCCCCTCGAAGGAAGTTACTTCCTCACCATTCTTATCATGCATCCTCCAAATAGTATTGATACTTTTCCCGTGATTTTGTATGATTATGGGAAAACTTTGTATTTTCATCCCCACATTCTAGCCACAATGCTCGACTCTTTAACCTCCATTCCACCTCCTTGTCAGCCCACAACTTCATCTTCTTTTGTTCTGATTGTCCCCTATCCTAATTTAGGCCTCTTCATTTTGAAAACCAACCAAATCTCGATAAAATAAAAGATCCAACCGTAATTCTATTTCCACTGATTCCTCTTCATCCCCCTTTTTTTTCACGAGCAAATTGTAGACATATAGAGGGATTTTTATTACCATCATAACAGATCTAATGTTTCTTAATCAACTCTATGAATCCCTCCTCCTTCAACCAACCTAGGTTGAATTTGAAGGGGTTGGTCGGCTTTGACCCAATAAATCTTAACTCAAGAGATATTGGAAAGTGATCTAAATCACTACTAGATCCAATCCATTGTTTGATCCTCAGTTGAACATTTGAAAATGATTCATCAATTAAAAACCTATCTAGCCATTTTGCAACTCTTTCTTGACCCAGTCTTTTATTTCTCCATGTGGGACCAAGCTTCATTGGGGCTACATCAATGAGTCCAACTTCATCAATTTTCCAAGAAGATAATATGATAAAGGATCCATCCGTGCACCATGATCCCATATCTCAACCCTACCCACAAAGAAATTCAAATCACCTCCAAAAACAACCATGTCATTTCTTAAGAAATTCTTATTGAAGAAACCCTCCCAAAAAGTCTCCCTTTGTTGTAAGGCCCATGTAGGGTAAGGACCGTGATCTCAATCCCCAACTCATGAAAAACAAAACAATGCCCAAACACGAGGGAAAAACAAAAGTGTTAATACAATTGACAATCCTTGATGTGCAACCAAAAATTAAACCACCAGAGTGCCCTCTGGAATCAACATATGTAAACTCCCAATCCCCCAATAATTTTCCCATGTTTGCTGCAGTTTTACACCCATCTCCTGTCATTTCCAGTGGAAGAATAATATTAGGATGTTGAACCTCCATTAGATTAAAGCCACTTTTTTTTAGGATGGCCCGTCCCTACAACATTTAAAGAGAGACAAAACATGAGGAATCCTAGCCAAGGGTTGTGGTTGCTCCAATAACCCTTGTTACAATAGTTTTTTTTTCTAGATTGAAGCTCTGCAACTACTCTATTTTGTGTTATAAGAGTATTGGATCTCCTTCCTCTTCCGATTGATTTGGCACTTTAACAATGTTTAATCCCAAACCCCTATCCAAATCCCCTACTAATAGAGTCAATCAAACCCTAGATCTCGATTTGTATCTACAACCCTTAAAATCCCCCAACTAAAGAATCCAAGAGAGACCACAAGGAAAAATCCCTTACTAATTTGAGAGGGATCTTGTTAAGTCTCCCCATCATCCAATATCGTATCAACCAAGAGTTTATCCAATAAGACCATACTCCCATAACCAACAGACCTCATAAGGCTCTTCTTTAGCCCTAAAACAAACGACCCTTCCAAAGTTCCAAAATCCCCCAAATTACCAAATGGAAAGAGGATGCCAAATCTTTTGAAGACTTACCCAAAATCTCCAACATAGAACTTCAAGGAAGAATAACATGAAAATTTGCTTGATCAAGCTCGTCATTGACAATAAGAGCCTCCTTCTGCAACAATTATGGATCCCCATTTGACACATGAGGATATACCCCTTCCATCATCTGAACACGAGATAACAACTCTTGTAATTGTTCATCCTCATCCAAAGCACATAACATAGTTACTCCAATATCTTTAGGGTTCCCAACATCCCATGCTTTTCATTCTCTCCCTAATGCATATTCATACATTTAAACTTTTTGAAGGCTAAATGACAATCTTCTACAAGATGACCATACATGTGACATCTGATACATCAAAAAGGGAGGCCTTGATAATCCAATTTTTGAACTAAGGTCTAACCATCCTTCTCCAACAAAAAATCTTCTACTAGTTCTTCCCTCAGGTCCAGTCACACCAAAATTTTTGCCACCGTCATCTTCCCACTTTCCATGTAGCTAAAATCTTCCTTAATATATGAACTGATTACATTTCCAATTTTTGTGAAAATCTCCTCATACAAGAAATATGAGGGGAGTCTTGGGAACTTGACCCAAACTGGGATAAAGTCCATCTTTTTAGATTTTGCATTGAAGAAAGGAGACCATCGTTTGCGAAACAATGGTGTTGATCCCCATTTCTAAGAAACATCGAGTATCTTTTCAACATCTGTTGGGGGGTGAAACTTAAAAGCCATTAAACCTCTAGCTAATATATAAAAGTTTGACATGTAAACATTTTGGGTTCCTAGGACCCCACCAACCATTCCTTCAAAGAATCATAATCCATCCACCTTCTAAAAAACCATCCAACCAAAGTCTAAGAAGCCATCTCCACGTCCTCATTCATTTTTATGTCTTCCCCAAGGATGAGCTTGACCTACCCTTCTTTTAACACTGTGCACTTTTTTTGACCTTTTTTCCTTTTCGCCTAACCACCAGACTAAGAAATGCTCCTCGCTTCCTTTGCCTTTTGAGAAGTACACTTATCCTCATGTATATGGGGTCTCAATACTCTGGGATCCCTCACACACTACAATCCTTCACCACCGACTGAGTTTACCATAGTTGGAGATACATGCACGGAGAAAGCAACCCCTTCTAAAACCAAACCCTCTCACAAAGGTTAGCTATAGATAGGTAGAATCACACACCAACAATACCCCTAAACACAATGTGATTGTGCTCCAGAGTCGAATCAACCCTTCACTCATGTACAACCAAATTATCCACTTGACGAGGAAAACTAGGTATATTTGACAGTAAACCCTTGTTTCCTACCGATCCCCTACTTGGACAACAATATCCATGCCCTACCACCTTTGGCTAAATAAACCATAATTCTAAGCATAAAAAATGCCTTGCAAACATGAATAATTACTTTGTCCAAGAATAGTCGAGAAGAGCACCGAAAAAGGTCCCAAAATAGTTGATGATGGTTGCATAGGAAGCTGTTTAAATATTGATTTTTTTCATCCCACCTATTCCAACGAGACATCCCCCAATGACATGTTCATGGGACCTTCCAACCTTTGATAGGTACCTTTATGTTGGTTGTCCTTTCCACCTACACTCAAGCCATCCACTTTGGGATTGTTTCCCAATGTCATCACATTGGAACACAATACCCCCAAGGGCTTGGATGCATCAATGCCTAATGATAATAAACCCTAACTCCCCTAAAGCTCAGAGTAAACTAGATCTGTTTACTTTCACATGGATTAGGCGAATAATTAACCTAACCTTGATCCATTTTTCTCTTGATGGTCTCTCTCCAATAATCATGGCTTAGAGCCTCAACTTAAGTTATATTTTCTCTTTATATTATTTTTAATCAATAAAATATGTAAGACAATATGTAGTAGAAACGTTTCCCCTAATTAAAAAAATATTTGAAGATCTAATTATGTAATTATTTTTCTTTTATGTCTTTTCTTTATTAATTTTTTTTTTGGATTTTAGGGGTATTTTTTGTAATTGGGATGGTATCCAATGTAAATTAGTTGACATTGATTATAATGGGCATTTTGGAAAGCATGCAATACAATTGGGCAAACTTTCACTCTTGGCAAAATACCTTTGGATTTTGTGCTCTTAACTTGTTTCCTTACATTTAAGAAAGAGAAACTCTTAACCAAGCTCACTCTTAACCAAGCTCAAGATCTTATTCCAAAATATTTTTTTTTTTAACATAGATAACATTTGCAAAAAAAACCAATATCCCTTTTGTCATAATTAAAATTAATTACAATAAAGTTATATACATTTTAATAATACTTATCCATAATCCTATATATAAAGCTTAATATTATCCTAAGATACTAAATATAACCAAACAATTTTTATAATATATTTATTTTTTCAATATTAATAAAATCACTAGATATAACCAAACAATTTTTATAATATATTTTTTTTTTCAATATTAGCATGGGATGGTGAATTGGCAAAAGTTTTGAATTCTCTTACAAACAACCATGTTCGAACTCATTTATGATATATTTAAACATAAAACTGAAAAAAATTATGTTTACCATTAAAAAAAAAAAAACAAAATATTATTTATATTTAGGGACGAAATTGTCTATAAAAGTTCCGTATTTATGGACTATCAAGTAAATAACCCTTCCAAGTTTTCAATCCCTTAAATTTCTGTTGTTTGCCTGCTTCTCTCAGAAGTCTGTAGTAGTACTGGGCAGATTGACGGTTAGTGTTGGCTGAAAGAAAATTAACGGAAGGAGAAAGACCCAGGCACAACGAATTGTTTTTGAAAACAATTATGTTTAAAAGCGAAATTTCCTCCCCAGAGGATTTGTATTGCTGATTTGGTGATCTGAGAGAGATCCAAAGGCATGCCATCCCGTCAATAGCCTCATCTTTAAATTTTTATATAAACCCCTTGCCTTGCTCAGTCGACATTTCCGAGAAAACTACCCGTTATATGCGATTTGTTTCTTCTTTCCGTCTATTGACCGAAAGTGTGCCGTACGCAGAGGGTTCTGGTACTTGTATTTGCATTTGTAGTTTTTGTGTATTTGTGTATGCATTGTATTAATTGCAGGATGCTCTGAAATGGCAACCGCTTCAGTGACCGCATGTGGAGCAACAGACGACAGGCAACATGTTAGGACTTTTGAGGTGTGTGTGACCTCGATCGTTTTTCATGCTCTGTAGCTATAAGGATGTAGCGTGATTTCATCAACAATAAATCGTGTTTTTTATTAGGAGTTTATTTTTTTTTTGGTCATTTATTTAATTGGAATCAGAAGAAACAAATCTTAGATGTAATTAAAACCTTGGAATTGGGCCCTTCAGATTTGATATTAATGCGGTACCTAATGTTGAAACTCCAAGGTTTGTATAAATTAGGGTTGTCAATACTGAACCCTATGATTTTTATGGGAATCGGGGCACCCTAATAATTATACCCTTTTGAATTTTACAGGACTAGGCAGACTCATCTTGTTGAGTTTTAGAGAGAAAATCCCAATTTTCTCAATATTTTTGCTTGATTTTTTTTAATATCATCCGCGCGTGAGATTGACTCAAGTATACTCTACATAATTTTTGCGGGCTTCATGATATGCTGCTGAGCTGATAATATCCCAAAAATATCTGTCACAGAGCTTCCTATGATTAGATTTATCATCAGATACAATCATTCACGCTCTTAATTGAAGACTGCTGTAAATTTCTGACAGCAAAAAGGGCCAGGCCTGTGCGCTACCGACTAAAATATACTTCAATACCACCATAAGTAAAGACAACAAAAACAAAAGCAATGCATAAACCCAACAACTAGTTCAGAACCATCGAAGAGAAATCAAGCATCCATACAAACGCAGGAGGGTTGGTGTCCTTTTTCTCAAATCCTAATTTCTTATTTTTTTACACATGATCAGTCTTTACTTCTTGGTCTAGGGTTTACCTCTTTTCATTTTTCTATTTAAGCACAGGATCAGTCTTTACTTCTTGGTCTAGGGTTTACCCCTTCTCGATTTTTCCGAGTTTGGCATCCTCTTCCTCAAATAGCATTCTTTTTTCTTACACAGGATCAGTGTATACTTCTTGGTCAAGGGTTTAATTCTCGAGGTTACCCTTTGTACCCATTATTTTAATTTTGTATCTAGGAGATGTCGTTGGCACTTCCTGTATTGGATGACACATTGGAAGTGCCCTAGACAATGAGATTAGGTGCCATGTTCTCGTGTGTAGATGCCATCGGTACTTCCTGTACTGGATGACACATTCGGAATTTCCTAGACAATGAGATTAGCTGTCCTGTATGCATGTGTGCACTGTCTTTTCCGCACAATGAGGTTTGAAAATTAAATTAAAGAATGAAACAGTTAGACAGCAAGATATGTTCAGCTTCACAGAGAATCTTAATTCAGAAATTTGTGTCATGTTATTAGTGGGCTTTTACCATGCACGTGGTTAGATATTCTGCATTTTCCATGTAAGCCAAGGAGGGAAAATCTTGTGAACTAGCTGTAGCCAGATGGCCAGTTTTTACATAACACATTCCTAGCTATTCCAAATTTGACAAATTTTGTGTAGATCAAAACAATTTGGATAATTTTGTTATGAACATTTTCCCATAGTGCATAGTAATCTCATTGCACAAAATAGAAAGGTGCAAAACATATTTTGGTTAAAGTTGTCATCAGAATAATTCTTTTCCTTGACAAGACACAATTAATAATTCTTTTCCTTGATAAGGCATTTTTCAGTACTTAAGCATTTCGAAAAAAATTTAGTATCTATTACAAATCATACAATTTTTGGACCGTGAGATGATTCCGAGTGTCTCTTTGTTTGTTATCATTTGGGTTTGAAACTGCTTACAATTTGCCCAACCAAAAGAAAAGGACTAAAGCATCGTTTTTGACTCAGTGAATTTGTTTTCCTTTTATCAACCAAAGACTAATGTAGTTTTGAATTCCATTGCATGTTTAATGTGTTTCATTTTGTAGTTTTGAATTCCATAACATGTTTAATGTGTTTCAATTGTCAACTATAACATGTGGGGAAACCAACTTGCTGTTGTATTAGATTACTTTATATAGTATTAGATTCATTGGTTGGTAGGTGGAGTACATCCAATAGTTTTATTCAATGAATATTGTTTGGGGTTTATGATTCAAGTTACTGGTTTTCTCTCTCCAAAGTAGAGAGATATATGTGCTGTGTTTGGGCAAACAAGGTGCTGATCTATTTAGCTATCCTGTATCTCATAACAAAGTTATAACTTAGTCATTGCTTATTGATTCCTTCCACATGGGTTAGTCATGATACAGTAAATTGTTACCGTAGTTGTATAAATTAATAATGCTTTGATGAACCAGTGCTCATTGTCCTAAACTTCAATTTATTTATATTCTCGTGCAAGCTCTATTCTCTCTTTTAATAAAACATCTTTATGATCATTATAAATTATGGAATTTTTAGTGGTGCAATATTTTTAAAATCTCTAAGGTTAAAATGTACTAGTATAGGATACAATCTTATCTACAGAGTTTGATTTCCCTCCTAGAAGGTTTAGGTTAAGGAGTGCCAGTTTTTTCTTCCCATGTGCACTTGTCATTGATTTTTGTCTGATAAAATTAAAATATTCCTCTCTGCGTTGCAGCAAGGAGGGCAGGCTGTTCAGTCAAACCATGGGCAAGGATCTGTTGATCCACCTTTGTCTGCCGCCCCTCCTGCACAGCCACCCATTCCTTCAGCACATAGCACAGTGCAATGGAATTCATCACATGGGATGGAGAGTAACTTTGTAGTTGACAGTTCTAACATTTTGAATTCTAATTACTATCACCATCAACAGCCTCTTGAGCAGAATGCAGTAGCTGGTGGACAAGCTGGGCAACCAGTAGTGGATTCTTCCTCTTCAGCTTCTTTCTCATCAAGTATAGCAGCAGTAAGTGGGTATGACGGTTATAATGGATATACATCATCATACCCAAGTGCCTACAGTCATTATCCATATGAGAGCACAAATTATTCGGGTTACAATTATGGCTATCCACAGCAAGGTAACCACTCTTACTCTCAGCATGTGGGAGCCTATCAAAATTCTGGTGCTCCTTATCAGCCTATTAACTCGTTTCAGAATGCAAGCTCATATACAGACTCAACAAATTATCCGAGCACTACAACTTATTACAATGCTGGTGTTTATCAGAACTCGGAAGGGTACCGGAGCACAGGATTTAGTGGTCACACAGGCTCATGGAGTGGCAATAATTATGGAAATTATGAGGGCTATTCAAATTATTCAGGCTTCACACCATCAGATTCAAGCTGTCCAAATCAGAATCAAAATCAGGAGTATCAGTCATGGGAAGACTATTATAGGAATTCTGGTTCTGATGTTACCTGTGCACCTGGGACAGAACCTACAGTCACTGCTAGTACAGGTACCTCATCTTCTTTGGATTGTCCAATTCCAGGAGTTAGTAATGGTTGTTCTGCAGCATTCCCACAACCACCCCCTCCTGGTACACAACCATCATGGCAACCGGATGCCAATCCTTACTCCGAGGCCTTATTGCCACAGGTTTGAGAATCTTTCTTGTTCCTTCTATTTGCATTTGTCTTGCCTAGGCAGGATTTACTTCTGTGCTGTTAGTCTAAAAATGAATTTATTGTTGACATTGGAGGCATGATACATTTTTTAACAGAGAGTTTCTATATGAGGTTGTAATCTATTTTTTTTCAGATGAGGTTTGAAATTTGAAAGTTAACTTGGGGTTCACAAACACTGCAAAATTTCCATTGAAATTCTGTTTTTGAATCCTTTTGCAAAATAACTATTGAATGGATCTTTTCTCTTTTCCCCTCTTAATGAACAGCTACCAGTGGATTTTGTTTTTGAATATGTTAAGAGCATTTATTGGGTGCTGAAGGGTGTGCAGTGCATACTTGTTTTTGTTTTTTAAATATTCTCTCAATTGACATGCTCATATATGATATAACAATGTGCTGGTGAGCTTTGTGGACATATTCTCTATGGAAGAATAGAGGACACATTATGTTGAATCCTGGAGATCTCGCATTTGGATCGTTGCTTGCTTTTTGTTTGTTATCCTGCGTTCAATCCACTCTTGCTTTCTGTTCCTTCATATGTCCTTCCATCTGCACTTGCTTTCTGTTCCTTCATATGTCCTTCCATCCATGCTTGCTTTTTTAGTTGGTTGTTCTTCTCTCTGATCTTGCTTATTGTTCATTGATACACTCTTAGAAAATTTCTATATTCTATTGGTGGAGCTTTTCTGCTAATTTTACTTTTGATATTATTAATTTTTCTATGTTCACAACAGTTTAAGTGTGCTGTTACAATAAGTGGATCTATTTAGTTGAATACTAAATCTTGCTCTTTTTGTTTGCCATGTTTTTTGGTGGTATAATTTCAATCATCTAAAGTTCATGTTTTGGTGCGAATGTTATTAGTGGGAACTTTGAAAATAATCTCTATGCAAAATGTTTGAATTTGAGTATGTTGCTATATGTTGCTGGATGGAGGTCTGACTGGTCATTTGAGTTTTAGCAAAGAGGCTTTTATTTGGAACTAGTTTCAGGAACATTAAGTAAGGATGATGTGAACTGTCACCTATCATGCATGATTCACAATTTATGATGGATTGAAAACTTATCAACTATTTATAGTTTTATCATACTACTATGCTCTACGAGATGTTTCAAGTTGGGAGATTTGTGTTACTGACTCTTGATCATTGGTGTCTTCTGCTTCCATACTTCTGTCTAAAATGTTTTTACTCTTACAATTCAGGTTAATCTTCCTTGGCCATGCCTTTTTTGTCCCGAACTATTAGTTTTGAGTTGGATGTATGCTATCATGGTGTTTGTCATGATAAACTGACTGTAATTTTGTTTAATTTTCTACAGCAAGTTACCTCTGTTGAAGTAACCGAACATAGCTATGGTGTTGGTAATTCGGCATCTGTGAGTGGCTACCAAAGCGATCCATATAATCAGTCAGAGGCTCTTCATTTTAATCAGGTACAGCACCAGCCCTATTTTCAACAATCTTCACATTCACAGCCACCTCAGTATCATCAAGCGCAAGAACAACAACATGCATTGCTGTCTAAAGGGCAAAAGGTGCAGACAGCTCCCACTCTGCAATCTTCTCATAATGTCTCATCCCCAATGCAATCAGTTTTAAGTATGGATGGTTCTCAAAGAAGGATTGGCAAGCTTCAGATTCCAACAAATCCAAGAATAGCACCAAATTTGACTTTTGGAATGCCAGATACGGCTAAGCGTAAAACGCCGGGAGCATTTCAAGTACAAAAGCCAGCCTACACCAGTGTTAATGTAAAACCTTTAAATCACAAGGCTTCATCTAATGATGTGGCCGATGCAATGCTTAAGGTAAATATGCCAATATCTAAATATTTACTTTCATTTGCAGTGTTGGAATGCCTGGGTTTTTGCTTCCCAATGTACATATGGTTCTAGCAACCTTGGACTTTGGATAAAAATTGATAACTTCTGTGTTAGTCTTAAGTTTGTGCAGTTTGAAAACTGGGGGCCATTGAAATGTTTTAGGGATGGGGTTTGGAGGTAGCAAAATTAATGTTACAGAATAAATTTTATATTTGCCAATAAGATTAATAGGGTCTGTGTTAGTTCACTGGGGCAGCCTGCAGGTATGAAGACAGCTTAAGTAAATTTACAGTTAGTCTCAGATTTGCCGCCTATGTTCTTAAGTTTGCTTAGAAAAACTCAAATCTGCAGGTGTTGATCTGAAATTCTTGATCCTCACCAAATAACAATGATTTTAAATGGAAAAAGCTCTATTAGTTTCTAATGAATGGGTCAAAATCCATTTGTTCACAAAATATTCTTCATTTTAAGCCTCTAACTTTCAAGGTAGAAGAAACAAAGCAGTGTCTTTTTCAATGTTGTCAGACTCGGCTGGCCCGTGACTTAGCAAGATTTGGCAACTTGGCAAAGATAAAAAAATTCAAAATATGGTAAATTTTATGCACAAAAAATATATAAATGACTCCCTAGTTTGAGGCCAAGACTCCCGAGTATGGTGAGTATGGCGAGTGGGGAATCTGCCAGGCGAGTCTCTGGGGAGTACTCATCCCAGCTCCGACTCGCTGAGATTCAGCCATACTCAGGAGTCTGAAAAGTGTCTGTCAACACTAGTCTTTTCCATAGGTTAACGCCTTTTTGTTTTGTGAGTTTGGTTATGTTCGTTTTTATCTTTTTTCATGTGAATTTTGTTATCTCTAGGATTTATGTTGGATTTCGCATTTCACATATATTTTAACTGAGATTGCCATACTCGTATTGACCAAATATTGGGCAGTCAATACAGTGTTGTGAGTGTTGGCGAGTACATGCAGTCTGAGAAGTGAGTATACTGATTAAATACTTGCAGTATTTGCTAGTACTATTTCCTCCAATAAAATAGATTGTTTTGTGTTTTTTCCATACTGCCCGTTAAGCCGAATATGCCAGGTACTGCAGTGCCTCTATGAATACGAGGGTCAATTATGTCCGTCAGAATTTGTGTTCTGGTGAAGTAAAAGCTTCTGTAGGTGTTGGGAGGAAAATTCTTTTAAATAGCAACTATGCCGATGCGCAACTGTAACCTCTTAGAAATGAAACGAAATTATATTATTGTCCACGAATGACCAAATAGGTCAACATAACTTGAATGAATAGTGATTAACTACAACAATAAGCAGTGTGAAGAGTACCTTCAGAAACAAGAAACCAAAATTTTAAATAGATTAGAGAACGCATAGTCAATGATATAGGAAGGGGGTGAATCCCAAAAGGGTAAACACTAGATAGTGCAGTAGGTAATATATCAGAAGAAAACATTCCTGCAGCAAGAGAAATTGACTGAGTCATGAGTAGAATTGAGGAAGACCTGCTGGTCGGAAGAGGAGTCGGCACCTTGTTGAGAATCATGCATGTGCCGATTCAGAGCCTGATAATGACCCCAAAGAGTGGTCACAACCAATAATGTCAAGGAAGATCAACACCAGTTTAGGTGTCAGAGTCAAGAAGAGCCATCATCTCTGTCAACTGCCATGAACATGTTGATCCTGAGCCTGATAATGTCCTTCAGAGAGTGGCCAGGACTAAGAGGATACGACTATCCTATCCTGGGAGTTGGGAACCCCTCACTGTAGCTCTCTTAGCATCCAAGGCTGATGAATCTGGTGATGTGCATCTGTCTGCAAGATCTTCTCTGATATTGACAATAATGGTGCTTTGTTTTAAATCATTGTATTGTGGTCTAATAATCATGAAAACATGCATAGGCAGAAAAGGTAACTGCAAAATCTTGGTGTCTTGGACATTTCAGCCTTTGAAAGTCTCAGAACAGTCAATAAAACAACTTATATTGAATTTAGTGACAGTAGATAAAATTATTGCTGATTGACTGATGTTGGCATTCTTGGTTGATTTTGTTTGGTGGTTCTTCGATGGGATATGCTGCTGGAGATTTGTCCTCTAGTAGCCTGTTGAAATTGAGATCCTGTCTTTTTTTTGTCCTATGAAATTCTACCTCATCCTGGTAGACTTGTCTCTTGATCACTCGTTCTTAATGTCTAATTCACAGTTCCTGGTTGATGGTTCCTAACTCTTTTTTGGATCTGAGCCTATGCAAGCTGATGGTTCACTTCATGCCTTATCTGGGTTACCATAGTGTATGTATTCCTTCTTATTGGTCTGCTGATATTTCCTACAGGCTTGCTCTGAAGGGTTCCCCAGTCTTTGCTAGAGACCACTGCTGAATATACTTTGGAGCCAGTTTTTGAATTTTCGTTCTGAGGGCTGCCTTCAAAGGATTTACTTTGATACCCTGCCCTTGCGATTTTGGTGTTTACGACAGTCCCATGAGCCATCTCTTGTGCTGCTGTCTTCCTTTGTCTACCTCTTCTGGGTCGTTCTGGCATCTCTGTTGATTGGTCAGTCAGGGGTTCAGTGTGGGAGGAGCAGATGGATTTGAAGTGCTTTGGGAAGGAACTTGTTACTGAGTCTGACAGAATGACTCTGATAGAGGGTGGGATATGCATTTGCAATAGCATAAATGCTAGGTGATACATGTTAAGATTGTGAGTCCTATAGCAAATCGAGTGACTGGTTTGGACCTGCACTAAACATCTTGCACATATGAGCCTTCATTGAAAGGTGACGAGGATGATAAAAATGGTTGCTTAGTGAGATTGACATTGGATTAAGGGTGGTGAAGGTGGGACTATGTAGCCAAAGATGCATTTATTTTTTGCCTCTTAGGGTGATAGGTGATCATATGTTCCCTTGCAGGTGTCCACGGGAAAGAATTAAGAAGACTGAAAGAGAGTTTGATTTTAAGGTAGCGGGTATATACCATAGACCTGCTTAGCGAGTGAGAAGATTTTGCCAATCTCCTTCCTCTTTAACCTTGTTTAGGGTGAAAATTATCTGATGTGACGGAACTCCTAGAATTGCTAGATTAGCTAGGAGGTCTACTGCTTTTTTTCTTATGTACTTACACGAGTGAATTCAACTATGTCCAAGTTCTAGCTTGCCTTTCTAAACCAGTTGAATTGCCTTACTAACTCTCAGGCTGAGCTATCAGAGTTCCTTTTAAGGTGATTTATAAATTTTGATTAATGCCAGGTTCCCTTTGAAGATGGTTTTAATGTTAAAGTTAGTTACATAGATTCACTATATTGCATAAAGGTAATTGTATTTATTTTTATAAATACTTGTCCCCAATGTCAAATGAGCAGCAGGAGATTTCTTGACTATTGTTGTTCTTATTACCAAGCTTGATGCAGTTGTCCTCATAGCTATGATATATGTGTACGGATACATATATTGATACAATACAATACAGAAAATTGTATTTGAAAAAACCAAATGTGGCCGAAATATGGATGAAATATGGCTGAAATACAACTGTTAGGAATAATGATTCTTTGACTGTATGCACAGTATATATGACCATATATCTTAATATAAAGGTCCAACACTGCTGTATATGGTAACTAGGCTTCTCCTTATTCTTGTGTCTATTGAGTTGCAGAGGTATCCTAGTCTGTAAAGGTTGTGAACTTATTGGAGTAGCAATCTGCATTGTGGATTTACACGGCAGCTAACCCCAATCGTTCATGTATTTAGGTAAAAGGTTTGGATAATAACACTACTAAGGTATGTCTTGTATGTGCCAAGGGCTATGTGGATTCTGCAATCTTACTGTCAGGATTTAACCGCTTGTCTTTACCTTCTCTGTTTCATTCTCAGTTGATGTTCTGTGAAGTTCAGGGCATGCTGGCTGAACTGCTAACTTCATTTCTGCCACCTTTCAATTTGGTAAATTTCTGCCTTTGTTGTAGGGTTTTCCAAGCCATGCTGGTACCTAATGCTTTCTTAGGTGAAAGGTTTGGATAATAACCCTACTAATATATGTCTTGTATGTGCCAAGGGCTATGTGGATTCTGCAATCTTACTGTCAGAAGTTCAACTGCTTGTCTTTACCTTCTCTGTTTCATTCTCAGTTAATGTTCTGTGAAGTTCATTTCTGCCACCTTTCAATTTGGTAAATTGCTGCCTTTGTAGGGTTTTCGAAGCCATGCTGGTACTTAATGCTTTCTTAAGTAGTAAATGTGATGCCTTTGCCTGTGATACTTCTAGGAAGGATCATGTACATTGTAATTCAACAGTTCAGAGGGATATTGACAGGCAGGTTTACACAACATTCTGTGAACTTCCATCACATTTTTTGAAAGGTTCCTGACTCTTTCCTTTTTATTGAATAGGATATCATTATATTTTATTAACAATTACATACATACGGCAAAGACAGTGGAATCCTGCAGCATTTGCTCTTTGGGGAATTGACCCTTGTACAAGAAAATTTGGTGGTAATCAGCACACACTTAATATTGAATGCCACATAGCTACATGTACTTCATATGTGGCATCATGCATGGAACTAGAGGGGCTGCCAAGGGAGTCAAAATGCAGGTCAGATACATGCATTGACTCGAAATTACATCCAGTGGAACAAAAAAGTTACTTGGGTAGAAAGAACCCTAGGGATTGGTAAAGTAGCCAAACAGTGAACATAAGATGATAAAATAATGTGAATAAAGTAAGCATTACAAACATAACAAGAGGGGGTAAACGCAAAAAACTGTAAGAGCCTTTTCAGTTAAATAAGAGCTACTTAATAAGATTTTTGATTCCTTTGAGGGGACAAGTATTTTAGTCATTTAACATAGATGAAGACTTCAATTGTAAGTATTCGAAGGCCATGACAATGCATTGAACATGTATAGCAAGAAGGCATTTTCTGAAGTCATGGCAATAAGCTTTAACGTAGTATAAGACCCTTTTCAGTTAAACAAGAGCCACTTAATAATATTTTTCTTTCCTTTCAGGTAGCAAATATTTTATAGTTATTATTTTTGTCATTTGAATGACTATTCTGTTTTGAGCTCCCTTAAATTTAGCTGTATACTTCATTATATAGCTTGTATTTTGACTTCTTATATATTGGTCTCTGAGTTTAAAATTTAATTTTTGGTTATGCAGCCAGGTACATTCCCTCCATCTTTGTTTCATTATGTTGAAAGGGCATTGGCTCGATGTAAAGATGAAACTCAAAAGACTGCCTGCCAAGATATACTGAAGGAGGTGAGGAGTAAAAAATTGTCTCCAGGGTTATATTTTGTTTTTATGTTTCTATCCCATGGAATTATTAGACAGCTCTATGCTGAAAATGCCAATAATAATTGTTTATTTCTATTCTCTTGATCTTTTGTTTCTCTATTAAGATGTCTTTTTGATCTTTATTAACCTTAGTTTGCTGAAAGTTCTCTAGCACAAACAGCTCTACAGTTGGATGAATCAATTCTATGGTTCCTTGAAAATGCTTTCACAACTATAAATGTTCTTCCTTATTGGCTGACTAATGCCACTTTCACAAGTTGAAAAAAGTGCTGTAAAAATCAATTTATGACCTATATTATCTTATTTTTCAGTTTTCTCGACAATATAGATGATTCCATACGACTTTTTACTGTATCGTACGACAGTTGGGAATGGCAGCTGAAAACAATGGCTGAAAATCCCTGTATGGTGGCTAATTAAATTGACCTTGCTTCAAAAAGAAAAATGAAACAATACCTGGTTTCAGTGAAACCCTTTTGGCTTTTCAATGTGCTACGCCTTCGATCCCTCGATCCGTCCTTGCCGCCGACAACAAACTTTGTGGATCTAGCTGAGCTTTGTTACCATATTATGAAAATCGAGCACATAAAGAAACCTAGATAACCCAAAAGAGTTCTTCGTATTGTATATCATAATGAGAGCTTTCTTATATAGGATTACAAGCAAGTCGAGTCAATACACTTTATGAATGTGGGATAGACCAAGAAACACAATAAAGTGAAATAAGACATAAAAGCATAAAATAAATTAAAGGCAAATTGACTTTATTAATGCCCAACTCTAATATCTAATTGACCATTATAAGCTAATATTTACTTCAACATCATTGTATACCTTTGTCACAAATTCCCTGGCTCAGGTATCATGGAGTTATCTGTGGACTGTAACAGTACAATTTTTTATCATTCTAATAAAACCTACAGAGCTGTTTGAGCCCTGCCTCAATTTCCTTTCATCACCCTCTGCTTTCTTCCAATGAGTTCACATATTTGTAAATGAAAATTTAGGAAAATATCATAATATAGTAAAAAAAGCTGTTCGGATTCATCTCGAGTTCTTTTCATTTCTTCTTTTGTTCTGCTTCCTCTTCCAACCTACCAAAAACTGCTGTCTTTCGTAACCTGCACTGCTGTCCAGAACACAATCTTGTGCAGTGCATCCTATCCTCATGGAACTGCCTGGAACTGGCAAGTTATCCTTGCGGAATTGTCTTGATCCAGTTGCCTATATTTGGGGTTTCAGGAAAGTCTTTGTTAAGCACAACCATGAAGTTTAACTTTGCCCTATACAGTTAAACCCACAACAATTTCATATGTAACAAGAAGTACAAGAGGCGTGTCTAGAACCATACTTTTAGCAGGATGATTATAGAAGTAAATTGTAAAGAATGGTTAGATTTTCCAATGCTGTTGTTGTCATACACTGTGATCTTCTAGTGGAAAATCAACCAGTGCGGTTAGTCTCTTGAGCTGCAGTGTTCATTACCTGTTTCCCCTAGAAGAAAAATGTTTGTGGATATGTTACTCTTGCTGTAATGTAGCATAGAGAATAATAATGCTTATGGTAAGAAGGACTTGTACAATGTTTTTTGCTTTAATGCCTTAATTTCTATTAGCTGTTTAATTCAGAAAATTGCAATCAATGTTCTCATTTTCCAATGCAGTTAGTCTATAAGTACACCTGGAATTCATATATGTCAAAGATGTACCCTGTAGGTATATTGAAAGTTTTTATCTAACTCCAGCAAGTTTTTGGGAACTAGGGAGATTTGGTAAATGACTCTCAATTGTAATCTGTTTGATTTTGAGTTAGTGCCATGTGGTTTAGTTGTTTGGATTTTGTTCTTCAATCTGGCAGCAACATTTTGATGTGATTTCCTATTTGTGAACTTTTGTGGTAATTTTTAAAATTCCGGCTTATTTGCAACGATCTATACTTTATGAATTTTACCATGTTAGCTAGGGGAATAGAGTGTGCTGCAGTTTTTTACATTAGTTTCTTCTATTTTTCTGATGAATAATGATCTACCTTGACAGATGATTACAAAAGCTTCTGCAGATGGTTCACTTTTTACTAGAGATTGGGACACGGAACCTCTGTTTCTGATACCTAGTTCAGTTATGGGAGCAAGCATCGAGTATGCTACTCTTTTCCCTTCATTTGTTGAATATGTCATAATTTTACTTTCTCATGTCCATCAATTTTATATGCAAGAAGTTATCTGTTCTTTCTAAATAGACTCTCTTGTCTGACCTTTACTGATATGATGTATTGTGCATACTAGTATTTTTGCTGTGTTTTAAGTTCTCTAGTGTTATCGAAAATGTCTAATTTGGATAATAATCCAACAGAAATGATGAGTTGTGAACTGACAAGTTTGCTTAAAATTTTTATATTTTGCTCTACTTGCTAAAGATATTTTATCCTAAATAACCTATTTTAACAGTGAGCAATTTGTATGTTAGTTTATTTGCCCTGTTTTGAGGCTAGGGGTTTATGTCACGAATGCAAACAAGTTGGATATGTACCTAAACAATGTTTGCCATGTTGTATCCATAAATTTTTGTACAAGTAATTGACAAGTTTGTTTAGGGGATTTTTATATGGTAAGATACACCCTGTGCAAGTCCCAGATTATATACATTCCAAGCTAACTTACTCTTCTAATTGCCTCATCTGATTCCAAGTATATTTCTTGTATTCTAAATTGAAAAAACTATACTGCATATGTAACAAAAATATGCTAAATAGACGGACATAAACATGCCAATAGCAGCCCATCTTCTAAAAGGAAAAGAAAAACCAAAGAATGTGGTTGATGCCTAAAAGTCTGAGCTAAGAACACATGAAATAAAAAGTAAATAAGTAAATTAAAAAAATACTGAAATAGAGTGCTTGAAGAAAAGATCAAGCACTGAAAAGCACGAATACTACAAGAAGTTCTAACATTGGCCAAGAAGGACTGCAACAAATCGCTAGAGATCATGAAATAATTTGCTGCAAGAATGTTGATGTCTTACAGAGACTCACCATTGTCATAAAAGATCACTTATGTTAAAACTGGTATAAGTTTTGAGGAGACACAAGAGCCTTTATAAACAGGGAAAATTTTATAGATCAATTACTTATCTTATAAGTGTAGAAACTTAGTGAGTCTTACTAATTTTTAAAATGCCAACTATAAAATGTTTGGCAATTTTTTTATAAAATATTCAAATTTCTGAGGATTTTATATAGTTTCTAGCAAATTTAGGCAATTTTTAAAGTAAAATAATTTTATCCTATAGAATTTGGACGAATTCTTTTTGGAAAATAATCGAAATTGTTTAATCTTTTTTGAAAAAAATATGGAAAATAAGCAGTGTTCCATGGGGACGCTCCCCCCACGTTTCCCATGCTCCTGGGGTGGGGGCACTTGGGGAAACATTTCTCCATGTCCCCCTTTTGGGGAACATATCCCCAAAGGGGTGCCTCTGGGTGCCCCCCCCCCCCCCCCCCCCCC